>CAUYLG010009723.1:0-38021 GCA_963573385.1 Cacajao melanocephalus
TCAGCCTTTTTGCACTGGTTTCTTCCCATTTTTGTGGATTTATCCACCTGTCGTCTTTGTAATTGCCGACTTTCAGATTGGGTCTGAGTGGCCGTCCGGCTTGTTGGTGATGAAGTTTTTTCTGTTTCTTAGTTTTCCTTCGGCGGACGCCCTTTCCCCACAGAGCTAGGCCTCCCCGGGTTCAGCTGTGCTTACTGTGAAACTCTCAGTCCTCAGCGCTTCCAATTGCTGTTCTCCTTGTGGGGATGGGACCAGCTGAGCCCGACTCAGGAGGCACCCAGTCGCATATACTCCACACTGAGAAGCGCTGCGCCGCGCCGGGGCACAGGCAAAGCAGCTGCGCTGGCCAAAACAGTCGCGCTGGCGACCCGTGTGGCTCCTCCACCGGGAATTTCCCAGTTTGTGTTCCACAGAAATTCGTCTGAAATTGTGGCGTCCACTCGCTCTCTGTGCTTTCACTGGGAGCTAAAATCCTGAGCTGTTGTTAATCGGCCATCTTGGATCTCTCCCTTCTTTTTGTATTTTTAGTAGACAGGGGGTTTGACCATGTTGGTCAGGCTGATCTTGAACTCCTGACCTCAAGTGATCTGCCTGCCTCGACCTCCCAAAGTGCTGGGATCACAGGCATGAACCACCATGCCCAGCCAAGACAGTATAATCTTGTTATAACAAAGGCTATATTGGGTGAGTGCTAACCATGTGCAAGGTACTGTTGTAAGTGCTTTACACCTATTAACTCATTTAATTTATGAAAAACTGATGAGATACATATTATTAATACCCTCATTTTACAGATGAGGAACCCATAGCACAGAGAGGTTAAGTAACTTACCTAAGGTCACACAGCTAGTAAGTTGTACGGCCACTATTCAAATCTGGCAGTTTGGTTCTAGGACCTGTGTCTGTAACCAAGACCCTATGTTGCCTCTGGTCTATAAAGTCATATAAATAAATGATTAGATGGATGAAGCACTATTGGTATTTTATATATATAACAATTTTACGACATGTGGAGGATGTTTTTGCTGTCTCCGGACAGTCCTGTTCTGAGGGAACTCTAAATGCCTAACCATTTTGAATTCTAGAATAGTTCATGGGTGTGTCCTTTGGGTGCCATTTCCCTCTTGAGGAAAGTGGGGTTAGAAGATAAATTTCAATTCTTTCTTTTCTTTTCTCTTTTCTCTACTAAAAATACAAAAATTAGCCAGGCTTGGTGGTGGGTGCCTGTAATCTCAGAACTTGGGAGGCTGAGGCACAGAACTGCTTGAGCCGAGATTGCACCACTGCACTCCATCTCAAAAATAAAAAAAAGAAGGCTGGATCCCAAACACATAGAATGCCATATAAGCCCTGGACTGCCCACTTCTAGACTTTCTGAATGTGAGAAACTTCTGTTTTTTCTGTTCCTTGGAGCCAAAGATAATTTCAGCTCATACAAGTAATGTCTTCCAGAGAAAGTTGATTTTTCCAGAGCAAGCCAATGGCAAGAAAAAAAATTAGACCCTTCATGAAGATTTTTACAAAGGTACTTTTAATTCTACAACCTTAAGGAGAGACTGGCCAGCCCTGTTTACCTTGATGGTGAAGATTACAGGTTCCAGATCTTCATAAGTGATCTTTATCTTTTCAGTTGCTCGTTTTGCCTGTACATCTGTCTCTGCAACCACAGCACAGATGATCTGGCCCACGCAGATTACCTGTGGAAAGTACACACATGAGGCAGATACAAAATTCTGGGTGGAAATAGGCTTGGTTCAACCCTAGCAGTGGCTGGTGTCTTAGATGTCTTGTTTAGCAATAGTAACCACATGGGAGTCACATTCAACTATACCTGCTTGGCTACAAATTAAACAAAATATATATTTTTTGAGACAGAATCTTGTTCTGTTGTCCAGACTGGAGTGCAGTGGTGCCATCTTGGCTCACTGAAGCCTCTGCCTTCTGGGTTCAAACAATTCTCTTGCCTCAGCCTCCTGAGTATCTGGGATTACAGGTGTGTGTCACCATGCCTGGCTAATTTTTATATTTTTAGTAGAGATGGGGTTTCATCATGTTGGCCAGGCTGGTCTCGAATTCCTGGACTCAAGTGATCCATTCGCCTCAGCCTCCCAAAGTGCTGGGAACAGAGGCGTGAGCCACCATGCCTGGCTAAAAAATATTTTTAATAAAAAATAATTTAAATAATACAGACAGTTCTATGGGCATGTAACTCAGTGACTGTAAGCCTCAGAGTGGATGTGCAGTTGGCCGTAACCTGAATCCACTGTGTCTTCCATCCAGCTTGGTTGACACATGTCACCTTCATGATATTTTAGAGTTTAAAGATAAACAAAGTTTTTGTATAATGTGGCTCCTGTTGTGGACTGACTTGTGTCCCGAAAAATGCATACGGACTCAAGAGCACACAGGGGCAGAACTAGGACTTGTTGCTTTTCTGTAATACGTTTCCTTTTACTATGTTATTTCCTGACTCCACGCTAGTAGGGTTGAATAAAGACAGGGTAGAGAGGTGCCAGGAGGCTCGCTCAGCACTTCCACCTCCCAAAGGCAGGAAGAGCTGGGAGCTGGACAGCTCCAGGAGGGGTACCTTTCTGACTGTTCACACAGAATCATCTGGGAGAGCATGTCCAGACATACCTCATCTACAGCCAGCAATTTGTCATCTTCTGTGCCATTGGTGCCTGGAATGTCTTCAGCTGTTATCACATCAACCACCCCAGGTAGTTCAAGGGCCTTGGACACATCAGTTGATCTAAACGAAGAGATATTTAAGAGGTAGAAATCATGCTGGATGGAGTGGGGCACGCCTATAATCCCAGGACTTTGGGTGGCCAAGAAGGGAGAGATTGCCTGATGCCAGGAATTTGAGACCAGCCTGGGCAACACAGCAAGACTCTATCTCAACAAAAATTTTTTAAAAAATTAGCCAGGTATGGCGGCACATGCCTGAAGTCCCAGCTACTCAGGAGGCTGAGGTGGGAGGATGGCTTGAGCCAAGGAGTTCAAGGCTGCAGTGAGCTACGATGATGCCTCTGCCCTCCAGCCTGGATGACAGAGCCAGACTTTGTGTCTAAATTAAAAAAAGGGGGAAGTAGAAATCAGCAAGCTTTGAGGGCCCCAAATTTGAGGGAGGGATAAACATCGTTGAAAATCAGAATATATGACAACAAATCCAGCTTAGGCCCTTACCAAGCGGAAGGGACCTGCCAAGGAGTAGGGTCTAAGGGAACCCCCACTGGGCCAGGAGACAACACTTTAGCTGTTGTGGGGTGGGAGGTGGAGAAGGGATAGTGTGGCAATGCCAAGAGTTGTCCTTGAAGGTTGGGACAGGGGCCACTCACCCTTGGGTATGAAGTGGGTATTTTACCACCACCTGAATACCAGCTCTCTACTAGGGTTTTGCCTTTGAGTCATGCCTGAGGCTGCAGCAGGGAGCTGAGGTTTTGTGAGATTAGGAGGGAAACAAAGGGCTCGTAACTGTGATTTTTTTTTTTTTTTTTTTTTGAGTCAGAGTCTCACTTTGTCACCCACGCTGGAGTGCAGTGGTGAGTTGTTGGTTCACTGCAACCCCGGCTTCCAGGCTCAAGCGATTCTCCTGCCTCAGCCTCCTGAGTAGCTGGGATTGCAGTTGCATTCAACTACATCCAGCTAATTTTTGTGTTTTCAGTAGATACAGGGTTTCACGATGTTTGCCAGGCTGGTCTTGAATCCCTGACCTCAAGTGATCCATCCACCTTGGCCTCTCAAAGTTCTGGGATCACAGGCTTGAGCCACTGCGCCTGGCCAGTGATTTTTATTCTCTCTCCATGACGCTCATTTTAGTTGCTCTCCCTCCCTCCTGGAGCTGACAACCTTTTCTTTATTCTTTCCATTTTAGGTTCTTTAGGTTCTGGACATAGCAAGAGCATGGGTGCATTCCTCTGAAGGAATCCCCAGGTGTGCTTTTAAAAGGCTCTTGAAAGCTCTTTGTTTACTTACATGATTTTTGCATGAGCCCTGCTACTAGTCACCAAAGCCATGAAAAGTTCTTTATCCACCATGGGAATGTCATCACAAAACATGGCTTCCCCAGTGGCATGTTTAAGACCTGACAGGTGCATGATGGGGCGTCCAACTGGGTCTTGGAGAGGCTGGTGAGGATCCACACTCTACAGAGGAAGACAATAGTTGCCCAAGAAGTCTTTAATTTTCAGGAGTGGCCTGGCCTATCACCAACACTCCTGAGCTAGGATTGAGAAACTGTCATTTCAGTTATGTGGCAATAAATGGTGAAGTAGGTGAAGGGGCACCCCAGCTTCTCCTTCTGGCATCTTCTTTTCCCTAGCGGTACTCTGTACCCCTCTTCAGGCATTCAGGGGTCTTGCTGTCCTGCCTCCTCACCTTTCCAATGATCAACCTGTCCACAGCTACTGTCCTCATGAGGATGGGGCCTGAAGTGATACAGTTCCCAAGGTGGGATGCCAAAATCCAAGCCAGAAGGCCAAGTACGGACTTGACTGGGGGTCCTGGCACAGGGTTCTGGGGATGGCAACAGAGTCCCCCCAGATCCAGAATAAGGTGTCCTGGCTGCCCTTGGGAGTGACACGAAAACATCACTAGGCTATAAGGAGATGGAGAAAGTGTTTGTTCTGGAGCCCCTTTCAGGGAAGCTGTGTGTGTGTGTGTGTGTGTGTGTGTGTGTGTGTGTGTGTTTAGGTGGTATGGGAGAGGGGTCGTGATGTAGCAAGAATCCACAATTTCTAAACTGTCCTCCCAGAAGGGTGAGTTCAGTCACTTGCAGGGCTCTTGTTTGCTGACTGGAGATTAAACATTTGCTATCAGGGATGGGGGCTGAACTTTCTGGCTCAGCTGCTCTTCTGAGTAAATATCAAACAAATGCCCAAAGAATATCACTTTGAAGAGACTATAATGATTAGACTGTAGATGAGTCAGACAGTTCAGTCTTGAGTTCCTCTAGCAGCAGCTTGGGCCTGACCTCACATTCCAGTGTCTCCCTGACACGAACTTAGCTGGCAACGACTAGAATGTCAGACCTGAAAATCACAGCTCTGAGAAGCTTGCTGGCTCGGCACAGCTCTAGTTTGCAGGTTTCAGTTTAATCAAACTCACTGACCTGGTACGTTTGGATTCCCTGGGGTATTGTGACTGGGAAATCTTCTAGAGCACTTAGAAATCGGTCTGAAATTTCAGAATAACGGTCGTCCTGAAAGATGATTCAAAACAATAAAGATAAGCTGGTTAGGCACAGTTAAACTGGGCTTTGGTTTATGTGAAAGTGACTTGGCTAATGTATCTGGCATAGTCTGCATACTACCTGCTCTGGCTTCATGTTTTATGAATGTTTCTTGTTCCCCTCCTCCCTCCACGTAATGACGACCTGGACTGACTGCTTGGAATCTGATCCTCAAGCTACTCTGAGGAGGGAGAGGCCTGCCAGAGAGTGGGGGCAGAGGCAGGAGGAGAAGCAAGGAAAATGGGCTAGATAAGCCATCCCAGAATAAGCAGGCAGCCATTGCACACAAAAGGACTCAAAGTCAGATTGCTTCTCTCAGGAGCTCAACTCTCCTGGGAGAGCAGTAGAGGTGAGGAGGCTGCTACGGGTGTCACTGAAACTTGCCAAGTGTCTTGATTCAGAAATTAAATGGCAGCAAGGATTATCCTGGTGAGTATGGTTGGTGAGGGTCTTCATCTGAGTCCATGAAAATCAGACCACTTAGAACAGTGGGCTGTTGGTGTGAGGTGTGGTTGGGGAACGAGGAGTACGAGGTAGGGTAAGAGTTGTAATCATGGTTGGGGAGGGGGTGGAGAGAGACAGAGAGAGAGAGAAAGAGAGAGAGAGAAATAATATGTTTTGCTTTGCTTAGCTTATTCTAAAAGTTTACAATCAGAAAAATCTAGAAAGCTAAATATTAGCATATACATCAGTTTTTGGTCTTTTTTTTTTTTTTCTTTGAAACAGGCTCTTGCTCTGTCGCTTAGGCTAGAGTGCAGTGGTATAAACACGGCTCACTGCAGCCTCAACCTCCCAGGCTCAGGAGATCCTTCCACCTCAGCCTCCAAGTGGCTGAGTCTACAGACATGTGCCACTACACTCAGCTAATTTTTCTATTTCTTGTAAGACGTGTAAAGATGGGGTTCTCCTATGTTGCCCAGACTCGTCTCTAACTACTGGGCCCAAGCCTGCCTTGGCCTCCCAAAGTGCTGGGATTACAGGTGTGAGCCACCATGCCTGGGCAGTTTTGGTTGTTTTGAAAAATAAAATTTTATTTTATGTTTCATATTGATCATAAAACTGAAGAATAGGCAAAATGAATCTCTAGTGCCACCAAAGTGATTAGTGGTTGCCTGGGCCAGGGGTGAGATGGTGACACATGCGGGCATAAGATATTTTTTGGGATAATGGAAAATTTGACGTGGTAGCTACACAGATGTGGGAATTAGAAAAGTTCCTTTTTAAAGTTTCCTTTTTTGTTAAAGAATAAATCATAAGTGTGGTAATAACTCTTTGTGAAGACCTATCTATGTAGCTGTTAGACACGCCATGCTTACAGGCACGTAGTACATTCTATGTCCTTGTACTTTAACCAAGATATCTGTATCGGATGTGCTCACAGGTGTGTCCCAGCTCTCCATTGCTTTTACCTGCTTAGAAAAGTTTTAAGTTGTTAACCAATTGGGTTTTAGTTTAGATTGTGAGGTCTGGCTCCAGCCGATGGAGATCAGACACAGCAGTAAGGACGACCCCAAATGCGTAAGGGATAAATGTGTCTGTTTTCTTTTGTTCTTTGTACTCTTGTGGCAAAATGGCTAGCAAGAGTACCCTTCCTGCAGTCCAGAAAGTAAAAATTGCATTGCTGAAAAAATCCTTTGTCTCAGTGCTAACTTTTCTTTGTGATACTGAGCATCTATTTCCAACAACAGATATACACATTTGTCAACATGCACTGAATTAAAATAGGTGCATTTTATGATGTGTAAATTACACTTCAATAAAGTTGATTTTAAAAGAAAAGAATTGCACACTGGCAGCAGGGAACCCACAGTGTTTCAGTGTTCAGGGCACACAGTCAACATTTGCAGACTGCAGAGAGTCTGGCATCATGAGCCTCATGTAGCCCTTCCAGGCTGGATCCCAGGACGAGGGCCAGCTAGGAACTGACAAGGCCTGAATAGAGCAGGTGACAGGTAATGGAGCAGGCTGTGCACGAGACAGTTTGCCAAACTGATGGGAAAGCTGTGAGCTTATGGGTGCAAGGAGCACATGAGAGCCAGATGCTATGGATCAAACTGTGTCTGTTCTAAATGTCTATGTTGAAGTTCCAGTACACCAGCCTCATTTCTTCAGAAAATTTCCTTATCCAAATAAGGAGGGGCCTTTACTACGGAGGTCATCAAGTTAAAACGAGGGAGTTAGGATGGGCCCTAAGCCCATATGACTGATGTCCTTGTGAGAAGGGGAAATTTGGACACAGATGTGCCACAGGAGAACTTCACATAAAGGCAGGGATCAGGATGCTGCTTCTAGAAGCCAAAGAGTGCCCAAGATTGCCAGCAAACCAGCAGGAGCTAGGGGAGAGGCAGGGGGGCAGAGTCCCCTGCACAGCCCTCAGAGGGAACCAGGCCTGCTGACGCCTTGGTTTAGGACTTCCAGCCTCCGGAGCTGTGAGGGAACATGTTTCCACTGTTCAGGCCACCGAGGCCGTGGTGCTTTGTCTCAGCAGCCCCAGCCAGTGAATACACAAGAGCACCCAGAGGCAGAGAATAACTTCACCAGCTTCTTCAGTTCCTGCAGAACTTCTAGGTAGAATTTGAAGAGGAAGCTGACGACTAGGGTCCTCTTGAATTCCACCCGGCCACCCAGGGCTGAGCCTGGGATCGAGACTTCATCCAGCAGCAGCCTGCAAGCCTCATCCAGCATCAGCTCATTCCAGTGCCTGGGAGGGTCAGAGTTGGGAGGGAATCAGTTAAACAGCAGTCTCAGTCACACGGCACGTGCTACATATTGGATGATGACCTCTTAGAGATCCCAGAGTTTTTTCTGGAAACTCAGAAATCACATAATCAAGCTGCTTAGGGGAACCAAGGCCTGGGGAGGCTGCATCGAGTGGCCCAAGGGTCATGGCAGGGTGAGAATGGAACCTGTTCCATTGCAACTTGACCATGAACACATTCCAGAGCCAGACATGCTAGAACCAGGTATTACATAAGCAGACCAGGCCAGGCACGGTGTAATCCCCGCACTTTGGGAGGCTGAGGCAGCTGGATTGCTTGAGCCCAGGAGTTTGAGACCAGCTTGGGCAACATGGTGGAACACGTCTGTACTAAAAACACAAAAATTAGCTGGGCATGGTGGCATGTGCCTGTAATTTCAGCTACTCGGGAGGCTGAGCACGAGAATCACTTGAACCCCCAGGAGGTGGAGGTTGCAGTAAAGCCGAGATAGCGCCACTGCACTCCAGCCTGGGCGCCGGAGTGAGATTTCATCTCAAAAACAGCAAGAACAACAACAACAACAACAAAACAGACCACTCGGGCTGATTCCATTGTGAACTGAACAGGACTCAGACTTGGAGACTGACTTCACTGAGGAAGAAATAGAGTGCACCTAGTCCTGGGAGCGCTGGGTGCCACTTGGACACTGCCCAGGGTGGGTTTGCTAGACTTTTTTTTTTTTTTTTTACACAGTCTTGCTCTGTCCCCCAGGTTGGAGTACAATGGCATGATCACTACTCACTGTAGCGTCAACCTCCAGGGTTCAAGTGATCCTCTTATCTCAGCCTCCTGGGAAGCTGGGACTACAGGTACATGCTACCATGCCCAGCTAAATAATTTTTTTTTTTTTTTTTGTAGAGATGGGGGTCTCATTTTGTTGCCCAGGCTGGTTTTAAACTCCTAAGCTCAAGCAGTCCTCCTACCTTGGCCTCCCACACTGCTGGGATTATAGGCATGAGCCATGGCAGCAGGTCGGCTAGGCTGTTGATCTGTGTAAGAGAATGAGGGCAGATGGGAAAAAAATCGCCTGCTGGCTGAACTCAGGCCAGGCCATTTTTGTTGTATACCTCATCCAAAGAGTGGCATCCAATTAATCAAAGTCAAATAAGGTTTAATTCATTCAGCAAAATGACAGAAAGAACAAGCAGTGATTTTCATGTAAGAGTTTCCATCTTCCCAGGGCTTCACTGACGCTTGCCAGAGCCAGATCTCCACTCGTTTCATTTAACAGCAAGCTTCCCCCTCGGGGTGCAGGCTCTTGGCTTACCTCCCGAGGAGCTGCTGGCAGGATCTGTGTGCACTGATGGTGGCAGCCCCCACTCCTCCCTAGGCGATATGCAGGTCCTCAATGCTGTCTGTGCCTCCTTTGAAAAGGACTCGCATGCCGGCATTCACGTGGGGCAAGGCATTCTGCTGGCACTGAGCCTGTCGGAAGGCAGACACAAATTCCCACTGTGGAGACAAAAATCATTTGGGGTTATCTGATATGTCAAAACTAAGAACGTGGTTTATGCTTCTTGGTGCCACTAATTAATCACTTAGACTCAATCTAACAAGACGCCAAAGACAGCTGGCACAATTAGAGGACACCTTGGCTGCTTTCTCATTCAAAGTGAGAACAGTGTCTCCCTAAGGTCCACTCTCAAGGCCTTGGACGCCCTCAAGGAACAGGGCCCACCGCACACTCTCCCTCGGAGGCCAGGATGCCTCTGCACAGAATGCTGTAGAAACTTGCCCCTGGATACCCGTCCACATGCTCGCATTTCCAGGGCCCATTCCCTCCAGTCTTCAGACACCTTTTCCCTGTGACGGTGGAGGAGCCCTCCTAACACAGGGGCTTTTAAAGGTGATTTGCTAAAAGTACAAAGGAGACCCACCACATTGCTTGGTTTGCAGAAACAATCGCTCTTCCACTTGGCAAAGCACAAAAGAGAGCCAAGCAAAGCTTTCAACACTGGCTAGGGAATGTTGTCTCAGGAAGAAGAGTCAAGAGGTGATGGCTGCCCCAGCTGACCCTTTGGCGCCATGACCTTTGGTGAGCCGAGGTGGGGCCCACGAAGACAGCCTGTGCCCCTTTGTGTATTTCCATCTGTGCCGCCATCAAGGGTGCACATGTTTGAGTGGGTTTGTTTTTCCGTCTGCTGCCTTTTCATGGGTTTAAATGGGAACACATTTCAAAGTTTCCATTCCAAAGGAAAAACTAACGAAGATCACACATGGCTGAAAGCATAACTTATGACTCCCTTCGTAAGTGGGCTGTCCCCGGCTTTTGGTGCCACTAATCACATAGACACAATCTAACAAGACACCTGGCACAGTCAGTGCTGTGCTGGTTGGAATGTAGGTATGGTCATAGGAGGCAGGGTGCTCCAAAGGGGCCCCCCACTGTTGATCTCTGCCTGCTCCTCTCCCTGCTGCTGGGCCAGCGAGCTGATCTATTGCCCTTGCTGGAGCTGGGGCCATGCTCCGGGTGGAGATGGCTCTGGCTGAGCTGTGAAAGCAGAGACCTTCAGCCAACGGTAACGACCAACACCCCTGTAGAAGAACAGTACTACTACTGTAGCAGAAGGCCCCGGATGGGGGAGTGGGCCATCCTCATCATTCTGGTGCCCCAGAGTCTTGACTGCTCTGCTCTGGGACTTTGGGGGCTGAGCTGGGGTGTGTGTGTCTCAGCTGAATATGTTTGTGTGTGTGTGTGTGTGTGTGTGTGTGTGTGTGTATGTGTGTGTGTTGCATTGCCTCTCTCTGGGAAGACTAACCTTTTGGATTCAGGTACAACTTTGGCAGCGGCACAGGGAGCAGGCAGTGAGGATAGAAGGTCAATTCTATAACTGGCTGGGTAGCCATATCACCCGCAGGGATTCTGAGTTAGCAAACATCTAGAGGCCCCCATGCTCCCGTGAGCTATTGGCTTGAGTGGGTGTGGGGCAGCTCAGCCCTAGCCCCCAACTCCCTGTAGGTCAGTTAGAGACGCACCATGCCACAGCCAGAGAGCTTGAACTTGCGGACAGGAGGGGCGTGGCAGTGTGACCACGGGCCCTCAGCAGGCTCCACCCTGCAGCTAAAACAACAGCCCCACATTCACACCCGGAGCTGCCTGCTCTTGGCTGTCGGAGGGCCTTGGTGCTGGCCCAATCCGCAGTTGGACGGGAAACAGGTTTACAGGGCAGAGTTATTTTCTTTCCATCTGTTTTTAGATTTCTAAAGATGACTGGACTCGGTTATGAAAAAGGAAAAACCACCCTCAAAAGCAACCAGCGGAATTCTGACCTTTTGAGAGTGCGGGATATGCACAGATTCCAAAATTTCCTCTGGCTTAAGGTCTGCACTTGCCAACCCAGCAAGAAAATGTTCATTTAGAGGAATCTGCCGGTTGCCTTCTGTGGAAGAGAATGATATTTCTGCACAGTCACAACAAGGAGAGCAAGATTATTCTGTTCTTTCAAATGTCAGCAGTGGAGAAGGAAAGGCCAGCTTCCTCTGCACAGAGCAAGGCAGAGGTCTGAGTCCACGGCAAAGTCACAGGGTCCCCTTATGGGGTCCCAGGCAGTGAGTGGCACCTTCATGACATTACTATTCTCTCATCAGCATATGTGCCATGTGAACTGGGGTCTCCTCTGCTTCGAAGGCTTGTTGGGCTTGTGGTTAACTAAACAGAACCTGTTCAGCGCGTCTGATCACTTAAGAACACTTGCTAAGTCAACAACTTTAAGCCAACACATGGTTTGTTTGTACTTTTAACTATTCAATTCAGTTCAGACCACTGACTTGGCCTTTTGTTCTTCCTGCTGTTGTCAGCTCTCCTGAGACAGATATTTACACCTTTAAAACGAAGCGAAAAATTCCAAAACCTCCTTCTAGCCCGGTTGTCCCCTCTTAGTGACCACAGCTGTGCCCTCTGGCCCACAGGAATGCAGTGAGGAGATCAAACTGTAGGCTGGGGACTGTGACACGGGTTTGATCCCTGTGAGTGCTGTGCTGGTTGGAATGTAGGTATGATCCTGAGGAGGCAGGGGTGCCCCAAAGGAGACTCCCACGGTGGATCTCTGCCTGCCCCCTCCCTGCTGCTGGGCCAGTGAGCTGATCTACTGCCTTTGCTGGAGCCGGGGCTGTGCTCTGGGTGGAGATGGTTCTAGCTGAGCTGCGAAAGCAGAGACCTTCAACCAACGGTAATGACCAACACCCCAGCACAGTCTGGCACGTCGCTGCATCCAGTCAAGGGGGTGTTAATATCTGGGTGGCAGGTGGGGGCAGTGTGAGTGTGCTGGGCGCTTGGGGAGATGAAAGGGAGATTTAGTGGGCAGCCACCCCAAGGGACCGTTCCTGTTCCTCTCAGCTAGCAATTAAAATCAATCACGGCCTACCCCTTCCCCCAGGGACCCACAACGACCTGTGTGGATGCCCACTGTGTGTTCTCACCAGCTTGTGGCTTCTTACACAGCAACTGGGGGGCAAGGAGGCAACTTCAAGAGCACTGTGGAGAGGCCTCGGACTGTGTGTTGGTGGAGGGAGCCCAAGTTGAGGAGGAGAGAGCAGGGAGCAGTCCCTCAGCCCACAGGGAGGGTACGCACTGCAACCTCACCCTCAGCTTAGCCTCTGCACGTCACCTCTGGTGTTTACTGGTCAAGCAAGACATGTGGACAAACATGTGAGCTCACTGAGTGTGTGGTCCCAGGTTGTGTGTGCATGCGTGTGTGTGATGTCAGAAGGGAACACCAGCTGCCTTTTGCATCAGTCACCTTCCCTCATGAGCTGGGCTCTCCATGGTGAAGTGAGAGCTAGAGACTTGGGCCCTGACTTAAAGCAATTCCTTAAAAGAATAAGTGAAAAAGACAAGCGATCTCTAGATGCTGCTCAGAGCGTTTGGAGGCAACTTACCTGCTGAAATCAGGTTGAGGGTAGAATTGCCCACAGCAAGAACTGGATTCAGGTCTGAATAGCAATGCCGGCTCATCACATGCCCCCCTAAGGACTAAGGAGAGAGAGTGACAGCTCAGTCATTCTATCTCTCAGCTTCTCTACCCCGAAGGCACCTGCTGATGGTCCTCTTGGTGGCCATGAAAGGGTCAAGAGGAATCGCACTCAGTTCAGTCTGTCTTTTGTGGAAGGCATGGGTTCAGCTTGTCAGGGAAGGCCCCTCCCACAGGCTCCTTTGGATGGGAAGAGGACTCAAGGGTGCCTAGCACTTACCTAACACCAGTGTGTTCCACATGCTGCCTAACCCCTGACACCACAACCCAGCGAGGTGGATGTTGTTATCCCTATTTTACAGATGAAGATACTGAAGCACAGAGAAATTATGAAACCTGACCAACGTCCCCAGCTAGGAAGGGGCAGGCCTGGGATTCAGATCCAAGCAGGGAGGCTCAGCAACCTATTCTGAGCCACCCCACTCAGCTCTGGCCACAGTGAAGATGGCCATGGCATGGGCTACAGAGGTGCCATCTTGCCTTGGTGCACAGGGTCTCAACCTCATCTCTGTGGGCTTCTGAAATGGCCAGACTTCACATGGGCTGTGTCAGTGTTCTGAGGCATCCACACTGTTGGACAGATAACTGAATTGCCATTTCTATCTTTTTTAGGAGACCTCATTCAGATCTGATGGGGTCTATAGCATTTCAGAACTTGGGAGGGAAATGACTGGCCATTTGATTCAAGATTTTCCTCCCAGCATAGGGAAGGAATCTACGGTGACCTCCCAGTTGCTGTGGTCTGGGCTGGAACACAGGTGGGAACAGGGAACCCCAAATTCCTCTAAGAGCAGCTCCATTTTACAGTTCTTTTGTTTCCCCTGAGCTGACATCTGCCTCCCTGGACCCTCATCTGTCAGTTATTCTTCTACTCTATGCGATCATATGTAATAACACATTGGACCTCAGGAGTCTAGACAGAGTCCAAGGCAGCTCTCATGTTCCCTTTGCCTGTTCTCCTACCCCTAGTCCTCTTTTTGGGGTGGTTTCCAACCCCTCATTCTCCTGCCACCTTCTCCTCACTAGGCTCCAGTGTACCTCATCAGAGTTCCTGACTGGAGAAAGAACATTTTGGAATCACTTGAGAGCTATTTCAAAGGAAACATTCCCTCCCTGATTTTCCATATCCCAAAGGATTTCTGCTGTACAATTTAGGGTATGTAGGGGAAGGAGCATATGTGTTTCAAAAACCTAACTGTGTCTCTTTTCCTTTCTTTGAGGTCAAAATCAACCAGACCTTCAAGTATGCCTCCCAGATCTGAGCATCTTTCTCCAGATGTGGTTTGAACAGTCCAGAGTAGAAAAGGCTACCCTCCTTGTTTTAGATGCTCTACTTTTGTTAATGCAGCCTAAGACTAAATTAGGTTCTTAGACAAGCTTATCATGAAATTAGCAAAACCATGACATTCTTTTCTCACCTGTGATGCTGCTTAGCCACTCTATTGAGCTTGACTTAGAGTTCTTCTATTTTTTTTCTTTTTTTTTTTTGAGATGAAGTCTTGCTCTGTTGCCCAGGCTGAAGTGCAGCGCTGTGATCTCTGCTCACTGCAACCTCTACCTCCTGGGTTCAAGCAATCCTCCCACCTTAGCTTCCTGAGTAGCTGGAATTATAGTCATGTGCCACCATGCCCGGTTTCACCATGTTGGCCAGGCTGGTCTTGAACTCCTGACCTCAAGTGATCCACCTGCCTTGGCCTCCCAAAGTGCTGAGATTATAGGCATTAGCCACTGCACCCAGCCTATGGTTCTTTCTTAAATACTTTTATTACATGCTGTTTATTAATTTTAAACATTTACTGTGCCTGTTGCTTCAATCTGCTGAGACCTTTCTGCATACTGATTCTGCCAATGCATATTCCAACTTCTCAGTGAGGTTCAGAAATAGGTGCGGTGTGCCCAGTGATTGACACCAGGGACTTACTGCCATATTCCGGATCTGCTGGCCTGCCAGATTCCTCAGGTGCTTCAGGAGGGCTTGGTACGTCTGTGTTTTCTCCTCTGGGAGCTCGGATATCCTCTCAGCCAAGATGACCTGCATCTGGGCCAGGCTGCAGCCAGCACCTATTGTCAGTCCTGGAAAGCAAGTTGTTTTTATTGGTGACATAAGAGGAGCAGCTGAATTGTAATCATGGCACCAGGGCCTCAGTGTTTGGCCAGTGCAGTGAGTATCCACATTGGCTCACAGAGAGTCTCTGGGAACCGAAAAACAGCACAGCACAGATGCCCCACTCCCAGATCAATTAAATTAGAATCTCTGCTGCTTTTTTCTTTTTAAGACAGAGTCTCACTCTGTTGCCCAGGGTGAGTGTAGTGGTGCAATCTCAGCTCACTGCAACCTCCACCTCCAGAGTTCAAGCGATTCTCATGCCTCAGCTTCCCAAGTAGCTGGGATTACAGGCACCTGCAAACATGCCTGGCTAATTTTGTATTTTTTTTTGAGATGGAGTTTTGCTCTTGTTGTCCAGGCTGGAGTGCAATGGCTTGATCTCGGCTCACCACAACCTCCACCTCCTGGGTTCAAGTGATTCTCCTGCCTCAGCCTCCTGAGTAGCTGGTATTATAGGCATGTGCCACCATGCCCAGGTAATTTTGTATTTTTAGTAGAGAGGAGATCTCGCTATATTGGTCAGGCTGGTCTCAAATTCCTGACCTCAGGTGATCTGCCAGCCTCAACCTCCTAAAGTGCTGGGATTATAGGTGTGAGCCACTGCACCTGGCCTAATTTTGCATTTTTAATAGAGACAGTGTTTCACCATGTTGGTCAGGCTAGTCTTGAACTCCTGACCTCAAGTGATCTGCCCACCTTGGCCTCCCAAAGTTCTGAGATTACAGGCATGTGCCACCATGCCCAGCCTGAATCTCTGCAGCTTTTTAAAAGGCTTCCAGGTGTTTCTACACAGCCAGGGTGAGATCCCCTGGGCTGGTCCCCACTCTTCCTTGGATAGGCACAAGGAAATGGAGACTAGAGCAAAGGAATGACAATGAAAACTTGCAGGTGGCAGACCTTACTAGAATTTTCCATGACCCCCTCCTGACTGATCATGGTGAAGCTATGCAAAGTTGTTTTGTGATTAAGGGGGATAAATCGAATGGCATTAAAATAAGGCAAAAGTCATTCAATTCCCCAGGTCATTATCTAAAATTAGTAATGTCTGGATTTCAGGTTTTGTACCCGATACTCAAAATCTTTTAACAATCAGTTTTGTGAGGGGCACTGGTCAATTGGCCCATGCAAAAAGCTACCCCAGCCATTTATGTTGAGCGTTACTGGGTGTGAGGAAGTTGGGGCTCCTGGGAAGGGTCCAGCTAAGTAATGGGAGGGCATCTAGCAGGATTGAAGTAGTGTTATTTGCTAACTGGCAAGGAAATAATTCAAAATTGCAACCACCTTTGGAGCCATCTTTGTGAGGATTGGCAGGATATTAGCATGAGCTTCTGGGTTTTTCTTCCGTCAGGAATAAAGAGTTCAAATCAGTCTTTAAAAGTGAAGGAGTCACGCAAACCACCAGGAAATGAGTTAGGCAGTTTTTAAAAATGAATCCTTCACACCCTGGGGTTTGCAGAATGAAACGCTAACGTAGAGTGATTTGATGTTACTAGCTCGGCTGGTTCTAATTGCAGTTAGTCTGTTTTCATCAGGTTGGGCTTTGATTTACCTCTTGTTGGCTAATCTTTGAGAATAGTTCACCCTCCCACACAGCTGTATTTTATCAATATTAAGAATGTACTTGGCATGACACCTCCCCCACCTTGCCAGCATACTCACACAATACCCTGCTGCCTCAGTAATTTCAGCTAATTTAGCTGATGAGGGAACCATGAGCGGCTGCTTGTTATCCTTATGCTAAACACATCTAAACTATCCCTCCCCACTGGAATGTCTCAGCCTGGAGTTCTCACCCTGTTTCTGTTTTAGCGTCTCCTAAAATGTACTCTGTAACAAGGAATCTAATTTAATCCCAGACCCATCAGTGATGGTCTGTTGCTTCCTTATCACAGGTTTCACTGGAGCCTGGTCTTTAAGTTCTGCAAAGTCCTGGCTTGCCTTATTTTTGCAGGAGTGCTAGGAAAACCAAGCTTGTTTTTTTTTTTTTTTTTTTCCCATACAATTCCTTCTCTCTAAGGAGAAGACTTAGAGCCTTATTAGTAGAGGAGAAACAAGAAACAAAGAGACATAATTACTATTGAGGCCAGAAGCATCACATAGACCAGTATCTCCACCTCTTATTTGACATAGATGGAAAAGGGCAGTTCAACCCCAGCAGGGAATGAAGTGTCCCTGTCTGCTCTATTGCCTGAATCCTCATAAAAGTTCAAACACAGTTTGAAGCCAAATAATCCCATTTCCATTGCTCACATCACCACCTCACCTTGTGCTAGGCATGACACACCTTCTGCCAGGCTATACTGAGAACACTCTACTTACTGTGGTTCTATTCATATTTTGTTCCATCTCTGGTCACAAAATCTAGCTTTCTTCCAGAGCAATTGGAAAGAGCTTCAACTTTGATTCTCAGAAAGGGCATTTCACTTCAACTCCATGCTTTTCAGAGTTCATGGGTCTATGGGATAAACATGCAATGACCTTCTGGAGCACCCACTGAAGATTTTGAGAAAACAAATGTATACTGGGCCAAACACGTAGGTGATATGGATGAGCATGCAAACTTTAAACAAATGTTTAAGTCAAAATTACAGCTATGCAAAAATGTATTTCCTGGGTGTGCTGGTGGAGAACACATCTGGCTCCAGGGCACCCCACCCCCACCAGTGTCCTTCACTCATCTGGGACTTAGAAAAAGTTTGAGAATTGTGGAAACTTTCCTGGAAGCCACTAGAGGGTACTCATGCTTTATTTATAAGAGCCCTAAAGGAAGGTGCATTGTTTGTTTCAGCTTCTGCTTTGGCTGCACAGACCACACTGAGCAGTCAACTCACATAGCTAACTGGACAGGCTGTGGAGTGGACCTGAGGTATGTAATGGCAGTGACAAAAAAAGTGTTGGCTGACGTGGTGGCTCATGCCTGTAATCACGCCTACCTCGGCCTCCCAAAATGCTGGGATTACAGGATCACCTGATGTCAGGAGTTTGAGACCAGCCTGGCCAACATGGCAAAACCCTGTCTCTACTAAAAATACAAAAATTAGCTGGGCATGGTGGCAGGTGCCTGTAGTCCCAGCTACTCAGGAGGCTGAGACAGGAGAATCACGAACCCCGGAGACGGAGGTTGCAGTGAGCCAAGATCGCACCTGGGCAACAGAGTGAGACTCCATCTCAAAAACAAAAAACAAAACAAAAAGAGTGCTGAATTGGGAGTGGGAGACCTTGTAGCCTCACCTGCAGCCACACTAGGGATCTCAGGCTAGTCTACTTTCCTCTTGCATCTTGGCTTCCTCATTTGTAAGATGAGGGATTTGGGTTATATTGGGAATTAAATTGGGCTCTGAAGGGTCCTCTCAGGGACTGATACTGGGGGATCAGAGACAGGGAGGTATGGTGAAAAGTCTTTCTCCTCCTTCAAATAGATCAGTTTATTTTCATCTTCTTATTTAATATTTGTTTGAGGATAGGGTTGTGGCACTAAAGAGAAGTTTGCAAAAGGGGCTAAATGATGCCTGGTGTAGGGTCAGGCCAGGGCCTCCTGCTATCACCTCTGCTTGGACAGGTTGTCTATGTGTCCAGCTGCACATTCTGCTATTCCCTCTTCCTCTCCTTTCCCTTCTGCCCACATCGAGATTCCAGGTAAATCTAAGCACATTCCTGTTTTCCTAAGTGGCATTAAGGTATGCCACCTGAATTGTCCCGAGGCTGAAGCTGTGAAACCTTGGTGCTGGGCAAAACAAGGAAGGGTCCCTTCCCTTGCAAACAGGTGGGGTCAGGCCAGGGAAGATCCGGCCTGCCGATCCACCGTGCAATCTAGTTTGGCTGGTGATGATTAGCGGCCAGGAAGGTAGGACTCCTGGATGGCAGTGATGCCACCATGGCGAATCCCCTCCCCTGCCCACCACTGGCCCTCACTGACCCACCACAAACACATGGTGACCTACAGCTCAGTCTTGACTAAAGCTTTCAGTTCAGTCACTCTCCCTGTTTCCTACGTTAAGGAAGTCATCATTACCACTCCTTTCCATTACATTCAAGTTCCTGTCCTGCTCATCCATTTTTTTCTCTGTTAATTCATTTATCAGTCACTGAATGCTTATATTGCATGCACAGGACTAGGAGCTCAAGGGATAAAGAAAGGGGCAAAAGAAGGTTCCTTTTGTTAAAGAGTTTGCCATGCATCATGAATGCCAAGTCTTGTGTATTTACTTCCTCCTTTGTGAGTTCTGCCTTGCCTGATACAGTACCTTGCACTAGTGAGCTCTTCAGGCTGTGGTATGGGATGGGGGGTGCTTGTCTGAGCAAGCCTTTGTTTCACTTGGCCACTTGCCATTGTCCCTACCAGACAAGTAGCATGTGAGTGCCAGACCATATTTCGCCTACTTTCTCCTGCAAGCTTCTCCTCTCCATGGAATTGATCATCTAACGGATGGACAGCATCTGCTCTCTCTTGCTATGTTCCCATCAAAGTCTCATTGCAAATTTATTGTCTGGGGCATCATGGCATTTTATAGGCAGGTAACTGCAAGGTCTTGAAGAATATTATTTGGATACTCCTATTCCCCAGAAAGATTTTGACAGTAAAGTTTCATGGCAAAGTTCATTAAAAAAATGAAGAATAATTGGAAATATACAGCAGAAGACAAACAGATGAGGAGGTTCTGAGTTATTTGGCAAGTGTTAGTTTAGGGCAGGGATAGCCTCATTGACATCCTACTTAAAACACCAGGAACTCACCATCACTTGTTTTTGTCACCATACTCAGCTCAGAGATCCTTGCAGGAGAGAGGAGAACTGGATGAAAATGTCCTTGAGATTTCATTTCAGGTCCTGAAGGGTAGAGACAATCAGGAAAGGGACAGTTATTTTAGAGACAATTAGGAAAGAGAAAATGCCTTTTTCTTCTGCATTGAAATTTTTTTTTTTTTTTTTTTTTTTTGAGACAGAGTCTCATTCTGTCACCAGGCACCAGGCTGGAGTACAGTGGTGCGATCTTGACTCACTGCAACCTCTGCCTCCCGGGATCAAGCAATTCTCCTGCCTCAGCCTCCCGGGTAGCTGAGACTACAGGCGCACACCACCATGCCCAGCTAATTTTTGTATTTTAGTGGAGACGGGGTTTCACTATGTTGGCCAGGATGGTCTTGATCTCTTGACCTCATGATTAGCCCACCTCGGCCTCCCAAAGTGCTGGGATTATAGGCGTGAGCCACCATGCCTGGCCAAAATTTTCTTTAAGTGGAGACGGAGTTACTCTACGTTGGCCAGGCTGGTCTCAAACTCCTCTGCCCACCTCGGCCTCCCAAAGTGTTGGGATTATAGGCATGAGTCACTGTGCCTGGCCTTGAAATTTTCTTATAAAAGATTCAGCTATATTAAAGATTGACAGTAAATGTGTACAGACGTGTGAAAGCAGCAGTTATATACCGCTGCCAAGTAAATTTATGTACATATGTATCTATTTATGCGTGTACTATGTCTATATAAAAATAGGAAATAGAAAGGATAGATGCTCTTGAAACACTCTTGCATATAATCACCAGGAGACACACAGAAGAATATTTGTAATGCCAAAACAAGCTGTTCTCTAGAAACAGAATGGATATCAAGTTGTTCCATGTTCATATGATGGAATACAGCACAACTACATACAACAACATGGATGCCTCTGAGGTCAAGTATGTTTAACAAAAAGTAAATTGCAGAAGAATAATACCCTGGGATTCTTCTTATTGTTGGGAGTGGGAGTCTTTGTAACCTGACTTCCAGCCAGAGGTCAGGACTCTTCCTCCAGTCCATTTATATGAAGTTCAAAAATATGCAAAGCTAAACAACATATTGTTTAAGGATTCAATTATATGTGGTAAAATTATAAAAATAAGGAAGAGAATGACCAACACAATATTCAGGCTAATGAGTACCTTCAAGGAGGAAGGGAAGGAAAGGGGCTGTGGCTTGGGAGGGCCCACAGGGGTCTTCAAAGTTCTTTGTAAAGTTTGTGCTCTTCTAGTGGATGTGGGTGGTAACTGAGTGTGCACTGCATTGTTAACATCTCTATATTTTATAAAATTCTATATTTATTAAAAATGTAACAAAAACAAGAATGAGACAAAGTAAATGATTAAAAAAATCCCTCTAGGCAAGACATGGTGGCTCTTGCTTGTAATCCCAGCACTTTGGGAGGCCAAGATGGGTGGATCACCTGAGGTCAGAAGTTTGAGATCAGCTTGGCCAACATGGTGAAACCCCGTCTCTACTAAAAATACAAAAAAGACCAGGCATAGTGGCTCACATCTGTAATCCCAGCACTTTGGGAGGCCGAGGCGGGCGGATCACGAGGTCAAGAGATCCAGACCATTCTGGCCAACATGGTGACCTGTCTCTACTAAAAATACAAAAATTAGATGGGCGTGATGGTGTGTGCCTGTAGTCTCAGCTACTTGGGAGGCTGAGGCAGGAAAATCGCAGGAGGTGGAGGTTGCAGTGAGCCAAGATTGTGTCACTGCACTCCAGCCTAGGCGACAAGAGCAAAACTCCATCTCAAAAAAACAAGAAACAAAACAAGACAAAAAACCCAAAACAAAACCCTCTAATACTTTCCTCCCACACCTCTGGGGTCCAGGGTATATGCACATCCAACTTTGGAGCCACTGGCTTTATTATAAAGGAAGAAGTTTTCATCCCTAAAAAGTAGTTTCTGTAGACTGAGACCACAGCAAGGGACCGAAAGTTCAGCCCAGCATTAAGGTTTGAATGAGAACCAGGTAATCACTTACCCAGTGAGGTGTTACCCAGAACGAGAGGGGCTTCGGGGTATTTCACTTTCAGCTCCAGGAGATCCTTGAGTGTCCCAGGGGAGATCCAGGTAACTCTCTCTCCATAGAAGGTCAGCGTTTGTTTTTCTGGATTCTCTGCCATCCTCTAAGGGTAAATTACAAGTATGTGTGCTTGTGTGCATGCCTGTCCTCCTGGCTTATGCAAGATCCCAGGTGGAGATGTGTGCCTTTACAGAGATGTCAGGGGTGCTGGGGTGCACTTGCCCAAAAAGATACTCACTATACTCATTGGCTAATGCCTGAATTTTCATAATTGGATGACTTTTTGGGGACAAGTGACAATATAAGCTGGCATCTGTTATTGACCATTTAGTGTGGACTAATTTAGCATAATTTAGTCTTATGGCTTTAAAAATCATAATTACACTAGTGCTCCTAAATTAATATCTTCAGCCTGGCTTTTTCCTCTGAAATCCAAGCTCGTATCTGAGTGAGTGCTTGGCATTGCCTCTTAGATGTGTAATAGGCATCTCAAATTTAATATGTCTCTTGGACTGGCTTAGAGCAATGAAGATAAAAATAATTAATATGTCAAAAACTGAGCTCCTCATATCCAGTTCCTTTCCAAGCTCACAAAGAGAAACCCCCAAAAGGAAAAATCCCCTGTTCCTCCAGAGGTCTTCCCCATCTCTGTAAATGGCCATTCCACGCTCTCAGCTGTCCAAAACCCTGGAGTCAGCCTTGACGCATCTCTTCCACCCTCACAGCCTATCCACCAGCAAATCTTATTGGCTTTTCTTCCAAAATACATGCCGAATCTACTTGCTTCTCACCCCTTCCACCCCAGCAGACTGGCGCAGCCACCACCATCTTTTAGGATGGCATTAGCCCCCTGATGGGGTTCATGCTCCTTCCCTTCTCCTCTGCAGGCCATTCTCAATACAGCAGCCAGAATGATCCTGTGACCCCTTAAACTGGAGCACAGCCCTCCTCTGTCCAGCTGCCTGCTAGCTTCTCCCCTCACACAGTAAAAGCCCAGCAGCCTGAAATCCAGCATGGTCTGCCCCCGGCAGCTCCTTGGCCTTCCCCTCGCTCACTCTGCCCAGCTAGGCTGGACCCTGCTCTGCCTCTGATCAGGCCTGGCGTTCTCCTGCCGTTAGGCCTTTGCACTTGCTGTTCCAACAGCCTGGATTGCCCATCTCCCTTTTCAGCTGGGAGGACTGGCTCCCTCACTTCCCTCCAGGCTCTTCGAATGTTATCCTCTCAAAAAAGGTTTCTTTGGGCAGGATATCTAAAATTGCAACTCCATGCATCCTATCCTTCTCTGCTTTATTTTTTCTCCTTAATACTTCTCAATCGCTAACACATTATATCTTTTTAAAAATTATTTATTATTTTTTTGGGAGGACAGAACCTCAGTTTGATACCCAGGCTGGAGTACAGTGGCGTGATCTTGGCTCACTGCAGACTTGACCTCCCAGGCTCAAGCAATCCTCCCGCCTCAGCCTCCCAAGTAGCTAGGACGACAGGTGAGTGCCACCACAGATGGCTATTTTCTTCTATTTTTTTGTAGAGACTGGGTTTTGCTATGTCTGGCTGGTCTCTAACTTTTGGGCCCAAGCCATCTGCCTGCCTCAGCCTCCCAAAGTGCTGGGATTACAGGCATGAGCCACCGCACCTGGCCACACTATATCTTTTATCTATTATTTTGCTTATTGTCTGCCTCTCTCACCAGGTTACAAGCTCCTTGAGGGCAGGTGTTTTGTTAGTTTTGTTCCCTGCTGTATATTTAGTACCTAGAACAGTGTCTGGCATGTTTCTGAATGGATAAATATTGGTTTAATGAATAAACAAATATATAAGGACCCCTTCAGAAATAGGTGTTTGATAGAATGGGACTGCTGCATTTCTGCAAAGAAAGATGCTGACAGGAGGAAGGCTGAAAGGTAGGGGCCTCTCCTGGAAGTGTTCCTTGGGGTCAATGTGCTGGAGTGGGCCAGAAGACCAAGGAGAAGTTTAGCAGTGCTGTGTCTCCTGGACAGCCACCAGTGACACACTGCAGCTGACAATGATGAGAGTGATAAGGCTGAGTGGAGGCTTCAGGGAATGTGCCAGGGATCAGGCAGCGTGTGGCATGGAGGGAAGCAGGCATCTTCATCTGATAGAACATTTCCACAATTTGACAATTTCACAGGAAGGAAAATGGAGGCTTTATAAAACTGAGTTTATAACCAATGATATTTAAACGAGTACATAAAATATCCAGCTCATCTTACCAAGAGTTCTGGGGGAAATATGAGCTCCTGGGTTGGGTCCAAGGGCTGAAACTCCTCTTTCGCAAATAACTTCGTGCAAATCTTTATAAAAGGAAGAAACAGATGGTTCTGTCAGCCCAGCTCAACTGGAAACAGCATGGTAATTCTTTACAGGAATGAGGCAACATGAACATAGTGATAACTCTCGTAATCTCCCTGGACAGGGAAAGAGTTCAAACCAAATAATTTAAAATAGGAATCTTGTTTTAAGAGAAATACTGATTTGCTACTAATGTAACATAAAAGAAAAGAGTATTCTATGAAATACTACAAAGAGTATTCTGGAAAACCCAAAGACAGTCTATGAGAAACTATGAGAGGTTAAAAACATTAGGGAAATCCTCTCCATTGTGCCCCAACCACTATCTTCTCCCCTGTGAAGTCAGGATTTGAAATGCTGAAAGCTCTGAAAGTCCTATAGTTCAAGTGAAACATACATGCCCATGCATAAACACACACATACACACACACACACACAAATTTGACTTTAATAACAATAGTTAACACTTAGTAAGTGCTTACATTCCAAATGCTTTTACATGTACTAGCAATTTATTTAATCTTCACAATCATTGAATAAAGAAAGTAAATTATCTCCATTTTACCTGTAGGAAACCAAAGCACAGTGAAAAGTTATGCAAACTGTAATCCTGTCTGAATCAGATCTGTTTTAGCTTTGGAAACACTTATTGTCAGCAAAACATTCCTGAAGATGTAAGGAAAACTGGGAGAGATGTGGAGTACAGAGGTGGATGTGGGTGTGACAGAGAAGAGGATATGTAGGCACCAAAGGTAGACAGATCAGGGTTCACTCACTCTGAGGTCACCCCTCTAACCTTCCCAATGGAAAGGTCCTTAATCTTTCTAAGGATTTGATAAAAATAACCCATATTTTGAAGGGTAATTGTGACGATAGGTAAAATGACCTGACGTTTGTCCAACACTTCCCTCTTTTTCTATCTCTCTCAGGTTTTCCCAGGCTCCAGAAAAACAAACAAACAAACAAATAAACAAACAAAAACCTCTTGTAATTGTTCCTTGATAGGGTTCTTAGTAGGGACACACAGGTTGGGCATTTCAGGACCACATCTGAGCGAACTGTTTTTGTGTTAGTTGGCATTAGAAGTATAGGCAGTGCCTCAGGGCAATAATGTGGTATATCTTTAAAACCTAGAAATAAGTTTGTGCCAGGGAATTCAGACAAAAAAGAAACATAATAAATGAATGTTGAGAAATGAAACATTTTCCTAAACAGATCCCAGGCCAAGACGTCATGGTTACCCAAGTGGGAGATCTTAACTCTGCTTAAATAGAAGAGGGAGCCACTCGGGCAGACACCTGGCCTCACGCAGGTCCAGTCTGGTGGAAGGGAAGGGTCTTCTGTGACGCTGCCCATTGAGACTATGCAATTGCGCTGTGTCCATGCTCACTAAGCAAACTTCTCATTGTAATTTGGCTTCCTAGTGTGTTTTCCTATAGGGAAAGGATGAGTGGCTCAGTGATGGCAAGATCCACTTTATAGCTGCGTGTCTCTTCATAAATGAAAATGGGGCGCGTTCCAGTTTAAATGTCATGGTCTTTGAGTTTGGTTAAAGTGAGTTAGGTGGTCCCTAGAACCCAGTCATTGCCCAAACAGAATTCCTGAGACCACAAAACCACAAAGACCTAAAGAATTAGCTTTAGGATGTATTGACCCCAGCAAGGCACTGATCCTCTGTGTAGCGGTTGTGAGGGGTGCAGCCTCCTCCCTTGGGCAGCACGCCTCTTTGTCACAGCACACTTTCTTCAGACCCAATTAAGGTGACAGTGGGAGCAAGAATGGGAAAAGATAGGTGTGAAGGATAGAAATGCGTGGGTTTGGGCTGGGCACAGTGGCTCATGCCTGTAATTCCAGCACTTTGGGAGGCCGAGGCGGGCGGATCATGAGGTCAGGAGATGGAGACCATCCTGGCCAACATGGTGAAATCCCATCTCTACTAAAAATACAAAAATTAGCTGGGTGTGATGGCCTGTAGTCCCAGCTACTCAGGAGGCTGAGGCAGGAGAATTGCTTGAACCCAGGAGGTGGAGGTTACAGTGAGCTGAGATCATGTCACTGTACTCCAGCCTGGGCGACAGAGTGAAACTCTGTCTCAAAAAAAAAAAAAAAAAAAAAAAGAAAGAAATGCGCAGGTTTGTCTATGGCTAGCTGTGTGCTCTCAGATTTCCTCACATACTGGGAGCTGATTGTGTATTTTATCCTGCATTTCAACTTCTCTAAGTAATATCTTTAAGAATTTGGCAGTGTTTTTTTTTTTCCTGGAAACGAGCATCTCTCAGGCAGCAAAGCCAGGGACTGGAATGTTTACGGCTGACTTCCTGGCTGGCGTGGGCCACTGACTTGCGTGTGGCCGTGGACGGCTCCTCAGCCCTCTGGGGCTGCAGCGCCCTCTGTCTACAAAGGGGGAGGCAGTGACAGAAGATGGCTCTGCAGGGGCAAGTACAGAATCCACCTCCACCTGAGAACTGACCCATCCAGACCTGGGGGAGGCGCTCTGTTTCTGGTCCCAGTGTGTTTGTCTCCTGTTGTTCCAGCCTTTCTGACTACGAAGGGGAAAATCAGAGTGTGGGCTGTGATCACCACTTTCCGCAGCTCCCAGATGAAAAGAGCTTTATTTGCACATGCACTTTGGACAGTTGTGAACAGAGAATGACCATTAAAACAAGCAGGCAGAGTTTCAACACTGGGTCAGCATTAAGCAACACTCACAGTGAGGGGACAAAACAAAGGGGCTCACCTCATTTTTCTTGCCAAGTGGGGAAGAGTTATTTTCTCCCCAATCCAAGCAGCATTTTCCCATTCCTCTCTGTTGACAGCTATTTGCCTCCTAAGAAGGTGAAATGCCTTAGATTAAAAACTTTTTTGAGTAGGTAAATGAAAATGTGCCCCAAAAGGCTGGAAATTTAAATGAGATTTCAGACTTTTTTTTTTTTTTTTTTGAGATGGAATCTTGCTTTGTTGCCCAGGCTGGAGTGCAGTGGTGAGATCTCGGTTCACTGCAACCTTTGCCTCTCCAGTTCAGGTGATTCTCCTGCCTCAGCCTTCCAAGTAGCTGGGACTACTGGCATACACCTCCACGCCTGCCTAATTGTTTTGTGTGTTTTAGTAGTGGCAGGGTTTTACTGTGTTTCCCAGGCTGGTCTTGAACTCCTGAGCTCAGGCAATCCACCCACCTTAGCCTCTCAAAGTGCTGGGATTACAGGTGTGAGCCACCATGCTCGGCCTGAGACTTCAGACTTTTTAAGCCACTGTTGGTGGTTTCTATTGGAACACAGATAATCACAAGGTCTTTCTTCTTTTGCTTATTTTTAAGAATAATACATGTAGAGTATATAAGATATATAATTTGGTAGGTAATATATATAAGATATATAATATAAGATGATAATATAGAATATAGAAGTATAAAGGAAATAAACTACCATTACTCTATTTCACTGATGATGGTTTCACATTTGGGATTGTATTATAGTACACAGTATATGAACATTTTTGTTCATTGCATGTACAGCTTTGTGTACATATATGAATTTTTAGGTTAATTCCTAGTGGAAAATTAATTAATAGATGCTTTACAGGGCAATAATAATTTATAGGAAGAAAAAAGAAAACCATTTTAGAAACCAGATCTCACAGACATTTGGGATGTGCATGGAGCTGTCTGGGGATGAGCTCAAAATGAGTTTTAAGGCAGGTTTCCATTTGCCGGCTCTTTCACTTCCCATTTCTTCCAAACTTACCTCTTACGTCTTCTTACGCAAGTAAGTTCTCCTAAGTTCCTAGCATAATACTTTCTTCCAGACACTTCAGTTCTCTGTCTCTACCTAAATGTCTTGAGCTGCTATCTTTCTAATTTTATCCAAGATGCAAAAACAGCTGGGCCAAGCAAGCAGCACTTCTATTACTCAAAGCTCTGAGAGCTTCCACGATGTACCGTGAACCAGTAACGGAAAAGCCAGGCATCTCTTGGCCCACTTGATATTAGCCTTGTGTATTCCCTCTGAGACTGGGTTGCTTCACCCATTAAAGTCCCGTGAGACATGCTGGCTACCAGGTGGGGTGGGTGACCACAGTTTTGCCTTTATCCTCCCAGTCTGTGTGTCTGGAAAGGTGGATAATAACATCTGTATCCACAGGGAAAGATGCTTCCTTTAACTTTTTTCGTTTCTATTTCGCAAGTGTAAGCCCATTTGCTGGGCTTACAAGCGATTTCGTTTACTTCTCAGCATGTCACCGTTGGCTCCCTCCTGTGGCAGCAGACATCTGGGAGATGCATGCACAGGTGACCTGCCTGGTTCTAGGTCCTGGGACACACCTCCTGGTCGACTTCTAGGCCCACCTCTACTATTTGTGGAGCCGCAGCAAAGAGCGCAAACAAAGGCCCCCAGCCTGGTGCCTGCTGCCCTTCTCTTCGACCCTGGCTCTGTTCTGTGCTGTGAGGGGCCTGAGTACTGCAGCCTGAACAGCCAAGCTCAGACTACTTCCTCCACAAACAGCTGCTCCTTGGCCACCCTCTGACCTAGGGGTGCAGACACGGCCATCATGAGCTGCCCTAGACGGACTCATATAAGAGGCTTATATCTGGTCTAACAGTGGGATCAAGGCCATCCATGGAGAATGATCTAGATAAGGGGTGAGGTCCCAGGTGAATAAAGTCACCTTGGTGCTGTGAACTCCCAAAAATTGTTGGAGAAAGACCACAGAGGGGCCCTCTAAAGTACGAGGTCTTCCTTGCTTGGGCCTAAGTGCTGTACTGCCCACATTCCTCCTGCCCTCAGCAGAGAACCACCAGCTGTGCCTGTCTTGTCAAACATTATTCACATGCCAATGATATCCTCAATGACAGTAGTAACTATTTGTGGAACTCTCACTAAGTGCCAAGCAAGACTTCTGTGATTTTCTCAAGAGCCCAGTGAAGTGTCCCCATTTTGTAGAGGAAACTCCCTGTGCTCTTGTACTTGGAGTGAGTTTTGGGTTCCACTCTATATATTCAGCTTCTTGTCTGCTCACACCTTCTCAGCTGGTTGGATTCTGGAACTGACCTTGCCTCACCAAAACAAACTCCACCCACTTGCATCCTTTGTCCCCTTGGGTTTGCCGATGCCTTCCTGAACTAGTTACAGAAAATGTCTGGACAGCTGGTTAGATGACCTGACTTCCCTCTGTGGTTTTGACTGGACAGCCTCAAAGGTGGCGCAATGTTCCCCCAATTTTCAACAAAAAACTAGAACTCCAGTGAGTCCAATAGACCCAGCTAACACACTGGGTCTCCCTGACGGTCTGTTGAGATGGCCTAAAACATTTTAATTCCTCTGTTCCTGGCCTCGATCAGCTGTCATTGTCATTCTTGCTGCACAGGGTGTCCCCACAGTCACTTACTCACCATGCAGAAGGTCCTCCCACTCTCAAGTATTGGCCGATACCCAGTGCAGCGGCATAGGTTACCTGATCAATCAGAGAAGAAGCGTGGTTGTTAGTAGGCTTTGCATTTACTGGCTCCGTTTGTCTTTCGAAAGTTAAATCAATCTAGCTTTTTTTTTTTATAAAAGAGGTCTCATGACATTTGTCCAGGCTGTATTCAAACTCCTGGTCTCCTCCTACCTCAGCCTCCTGAGTAGCTTGGGCTACAGGTGTGCAGTACTGAGCCTGGTTCCCAACTTTTTTAGAAGGGTGTTTTAACATCTGCCAAGTGGTTTAATGCTTTATTCCTCTCCTTGGAGTATTATCCTGCCCTCTACCTCAATTCCAGTTTTATTCTCTGTCTTAAAGAGGGTAGCATGGTTGGCAAGCTCATCATCTTCACCAGATGGGAATTTGGGAATTAGTTCCTCATCTATTAATTTATTAATTTGATGTAGATCTATTGACAACTATATTTCGGATACTAGGTAAGATAGTGGGAATCCTCAAACAGAAAACCTAGGCAGTTTCTAAGGCCCTGGATGACATACCGTCATGCCTTGGATGGTTTGTCAGTGATGTGCCTCGGTTGCTTTTAGATAATTACATCAGACTCTCCTGGGGGTATTTTAAAAAAATACAGATTCCTAATCCTGCTCCAATTCTCCTGAATCACTATCTGAGGGGTAGACCCAGGAATCTGCATTCCAGAGGTCTGCAGGAAATTCTACTGCATGGACTTCCCATTTTATTGCTGTTCCATGTAATAACATTTGAGAACCTCAGGTTTCCAAAGAGGAAGGCCTAGGGGCTGGGAGTGAAAGAGTCAGTGTGGAATAGAGTTCATCTGGGAAGGCCTCACAGGGCAGCCTGGGCTTAAAGAAAAATGAGCAAGCTGTGGATTGGTAGAGAGCCTGGGGGAGGCATTCTGGGTTCTCAGAGCAGCAGGCGCAGGTGCAGAGATGGGGTTGTGGGGGGACTGGCTGGCAGGGAGCCATGGAGAGGAGGAGGAAGCATGACTTAGGGAGGCCAAGTGGTTGGACTTCTCTGAGTGCCTGGTGAAGGAGGTCAGGCTTGGCCATGCTTTAGGCATAAGGAGCTGCTGAAGGACCTCAAATAGGAGAGGGTCCTGAGGAAGGTGGGGAAGTCTACCAGCAGCTGGCAGGTTAGGGGAGTGTGTCTGTGCTCCTGATCAGCCCTCAACCTCAGAATGTGTGTATTTAACAGATAACTTGTTTAGGGATTATTAACACCTGAAATGGGTGTTTATTGATTCTTCAAAAGGGATATGATTATGAACTCCTCTTCAGTAACTTAAACCCATTGCAGATTTTAAAGGATTCTTTTTTTTTTTTTTTTTTTTTTTTGAGATGGAGTCTTGCTCTGTTGCCCAGGCTTGAGTGTGTGGAGTGCAGGGGTACGATCTTGGTTTATTGCAACCTCTACCTCCCAGGTTCAAGTGATACCCCTGCCTCAGCCCCTCAAGTAGCTGGGATTACAGGTGCATGCTGCCACGCCCGGCTAATTTTTGTATTTTTAGTAAAGACAGGGTTTTGCCGGACAGGGTTTCACCGTATTGGCCAGGCTGGACTTGAACTCCTGACCTCAAGTGATCCACCCGCCTCAGCCTCCCAAAGTGCTGGGATTACAGGTGTGAACCACTGCGCCTGCATAAAGGATTCTTTTGGTATGTGAAGGGCCATGTTAGGGGTTATGTCCCCCCAAAAAACACGTTCAAGTGCTAAACCTTGGAACATCTGAATATGAACTTATTTGGCAATAGGGGCTCTACAGATGTAATCAAGTTAAAATGAAGTGACACTGGGTCAAGACAGGCCCAATTTGATGACAGGCGTCCTATAAGAAGAGGGAGGTTTGGACACAGACACACGGGGAGAAGATCATATGAAGATGGAAACAGGTTGGAGTGACACATCTACAAGCCAAGAAATGCCAAGGAAGGAAATGACATTGTCAACCAGCAGCAGCTAGGAAGAGGCCAGGAAGGATGGGTCCCAAGAGCCTTCAGAGAGGGCATGGCCCTGCAGATGCCTTGCTGTCAGACTTAAAGCTCCAGCACTGGAGGAGAATACATTTCTGCTGTTTTAAGTCCACTAGTTTGTGGTACTTAGTTAGGGCAGCCCTGAGAAATTAATAAAGGCCCTTAACAAAGGAAGCCAAAGAAGTCACTGGATAGAAAACGGGGTGTGGAGTGGATGGCATGGAGTGTGTGTACTGTGCTAGCTCTGAGCAGGCTGTTCCAAGCACAGGCTCTGATAAGCAGGGAGCAGGTTGGCATTCTCTGTTCCTGGGTGCTGTAGTTACTTTAGAACCAAGTGAAGCAGAGGCCTGAGTGGGCTAGGATGACACTGGGGGTGGTGTGATCTACCCAGAAACACACTCCCCACCTGGCCTTGGAGGGGTGGTGGGTTTTCTCTGTTTAGACTTACCCGCCAGGGCTTCCATGAGCTGTTCCTCTGAGGGCTGCGGGTGGTTCCTGAGCAGTGTGTATATAGACATTACCATCCCAGGGGTGCAGAATCCACACTGGGTGCCGTGGCTCTTGGCGATCCGCTCCTGGAAAGACACATGGTTATGGCCATGCCTTCTTGCTGCCACCAACTCTCACCACACTCCACAGCCTGCAGTTCCCTGGCAATGGTAGAACCCATTCCCTGAGGAACCCACTTCCTTCCCTTTGATCAGACTCTGCCCGTGTTCCTTTCCCTAGGCTGCTCCTGGAGGAAGTAGCCCAGAAGCCATGTCCTATGATAATCACTTTCCAAGGTCAAGTGCTCAAATCCTTCTAATTGGGAATTAGTAGCATGCATCCTCCACTCTTGGAGAGCAAAGAATCCTCTGGAAATCAGTAAGTATAAACAGAGTGTGTGGGAGTTTCAGAAATAGTTTTCTTGAACACCGCATCTTGCACAGCTTAGTTCTATGAGGCTACCTTTTTCTGATTAACTTGGAGACTGTCTACTGTTGATCTCATTTTGCCTTCTTCCTTAAATTCTTCTGTGTTGGCACAAAGGGAATTCTGCTTTCAAAAGTCTGAGATTTTGGTCCATGTCCTGGGTCCCTGCCATTTAAAGTGCTGTCCGTGGACTAGCAGTACTGACTCCAGCTGGGCACTTACAGGAAATGCAGAACCTGGGGATCTCTTTACGCAGAATCTGCATCTTTAACAAGCTCCCGGGCGAGTCTTAGGCACATAGAAGTTTGTGTGTAAATCTGGAAGCCCTATTCTAGATTGCAGAACGTAACGTAATCCTAGGATTTGGGTTTAAGAACCTTGCTGTGAGCATCCTCTCTGCCCTCCTACTAGAGGCTGGTACACTCTCCTGGATCCTTTGTCTTTGCTCATCTCCTTGGAATTCATTCTCCAAGGAGATCATGTAGTTAAATCCAGAGGCCCTCTGGGCTCCCCATCTAGAAAGACTCAGTGTTGATCAGTCTGGTCCTGTGAATCCCAAGCTCCTGTAACAATGTCAGGGGAATCGTTGTGCTCTCTGTCAACACATGTTGCATTGCTCTTAAATTCAACCTCTTTGTTCCAGCTTCAGGTTAAGATTCAGAGAAACAATTGTTCTCATGTTCTGGTAAAGTTCTAGATTCCTCTTACCCCCAATTCTGATTTTACTCCAAAGACCTCTGCGCTGCAGGGAATAATCCTAAATTTTATTCTGTTAGCCTCACAGACATTTTATTCTATGTGTAATATTCTTTGCATGATATCTACTCCAGACCACTAATCAATACTTCAATAATTCTGCTTCTCATTCAAGCAGAAAAAGTGAAAAAAAAAAGGTGATTAATCAAATGTGGATGGAGTTCCAGTTTTCTTTTAAATCACATAACAAATGTTATTACTCTGGTCGATAGGCATCCAAAACTTCTACTTACCTGATCACAACCTAGAAGCCTCAGGCAGTATAGCCAACACAGCATTTGGCAAAAAGATAAAGCTAAGAAGTGGGAAAATTAGGATGTGCTCTCACCTGTACAGGGTGAAGCCTAGTTTTGATGCTTCCAACACCTTCCACGGTGGTAACAGCAGCTCCATACAGAGAGCAGATGGGCATCAGGCATGAGGTGACAGAGAAGTGTCTTTGTATAAGAAACACAAAGAAAATCAAGGGGAGTGACACAGTCTTGCCTCATGGGGAAGCCTGGCACCAGGAAGAACAGCGGAAAACCTCCAGAACCCATCACTGAGCTGAGGGCATGAGGAACTGCAGAGGTGACAGGGAGAGGAGGAATTTACAGTTCTCTCTGCTGACTCTGTGCTGTCTGTAGGAATAGGGATCCTTAAGGTGAATCTGGACATTCTGAACTTCAGAAACACTTTCCAAGCATAGACCCACCTGGGAGTAACGGGAATAAACTTGTGTCACTAGGAGTGTGGTTGGACTTCAATAGTATTCATTGGGACATTGACTTCATAACAAGCAAAAGACATACCTATGTCTTTTATCCATATGTACACATTTGGGAATTTTTTTGCTTTCTAATTTAAAACTTCCTGGGTAAGGTCATTCAACAGTACAGGATGACCTGTGTTCTGAAGCCATCTCTTGATTTGTTGGGCCAATGGCCTTGGGGGAACCCCAACTTCTAGAATCTGGTCCTTAATAAAAGGGTACAATCTTAGCCCAGGTCCTTGCTCTGTAGGCTAGTCTAGCCCAATTGTAGAAAGAGTATTAGTGGCTGGTGGCGGTGGCTCAAAGCCTGTAATCCCAACACTTTGGGAAGCTGAAGCAGTTGGATTGCTTGAGGTCAGCAGTTTGAGACCAGCCTGGGCAACATGGTGAAACCCTAGCTCTGCCAAAAATACAAAAAAATTAGCTGGGTATGGTGGCAGGCACTTGTGGTCCCAGCTCCTGGGAGGCTGAGGTGGGAGGATCACTTGAGCCTGGGAAGCAGAGGTTGCAGTGAGCCAAGATAGCAACACTGCACTCCAGCCTGGATGACAGAGTGAGACTCTGCCTCAAAGAAAGGGAAAGAAAAAGCATTAGCTTCAGAGCCAGAAAATGTAGGGTTCCAGTCCTTGTTCTATAGCTTACTAGTTGTATGACTTTGAACAAGTCACTTCATCTCTTTGAGCCTCAGTTTCTTCATCTGTAAAATCAATGGAAGACCTACACTGGGGTTTCTTAACCTGGGGTGCATAGATGGGCCTTGAAGGATCTTCATGAGTAGATGACTCACAGCTTTTATTGGATTTTTCAGAGCTGTCTAAGATCTGGACACAGCAAGAATCTAAGGACCTTTCTTCAAGTTGTGAGCTAAGAACATGAGCAAGAAACAAAGTCCTGCCCTGGCTTCTGGGCTGGGATACCTTATCTTCTTGGACACAGAGTCAGGCTTGGACACCAACACGGTGCAGGCGCTGCAGCCTCCTGTTCCGCAGGCATACTTGGTTCCTGTGAGACGTACTGGAAGGGACACAGTCAAGGAAAAGGTGCCAAGGTGAACATTTGCTTTCAGTATAGCTGGCTCCCTACGGGGTCACTTCTGAGGAAAGTCTTTTTGAAGGGTGAATGCAGGTATGAGAAGCCATTCACCTGCCTTCAGGTCTTAGTGTGACACTGGGCATATTAACCTCTCCCTGCCTATTTTCTCACAAAGAGGGAGAAGCAATACCTATTTTATCTTCACAGGCTTATAGTAAGCATCTTGCAGGATAATGCTAAAATAAAATCCTATTTTAGGCGGGGTGCGGTGGCTCACGCCTATAATCCCAGCACTTAGGGAGGCCGAGGCGGGCGGATCACCTGAGGTCAGGAGTTTAAGACCAGCCTGACGAACATGCAGAAACCCCATTTCTACTAAAAATACAAAAAATTAGCCAGATGTGGTGGTGCATGCCTGTAATCCCTGTTACTCGGGAGGCTGAGGCAGGAGAATCGCTTGATCCTGGGAGGCAGAGGTTGCGGTGAGCTGAGATCAAGCCATTGGACTCGAGCCTGGGCAACAAGAGCGAAACTCCATCTCAGAACAAAACAAAACAAAAACAAAAACAAAAACAAAAAAGAAAAATCCTATTATATTATACGGTATTCTTATATGTCTTCTTCGGGGTTTCAATCATGTACTTGTAAGAGAGGAAGGTTATTTTTAGCAACTCAATTTGTGTTGCATTTGAAAGCAAATTGGTAATTTTTGGAGGAATCTCCTATTCTTATTTACAGATCCCACCAAATGTCCCTCTGCTGTGGCTTGGCCTGGGTCCAATCCCAAACCTAGGCTTAGCCCCAGTTCCTTCTCTTTATTCATCCTTCTCCCTAACTGTGGTTTATTTCCAAGCGATTTATAGAATTGGAGGTAATTAACTAAACTGGCTAAAAAGATTTCAGAATGCCCAACTCTGTACTGGTAATGCCTGTTTTATTTTTTTTTAAACCCTAAGCTTATTCATCAAAATTAAATCAAAACCTAAAATGCTTATCAGAGTGGTAATGTAAATGAAGAGGGGGCTGCACAGGACTGGCGAGTTCGGGCCCTTTAGGAAAGGGCTGGAACAGTCCCTGCTCAGTTCTCAGCAAGACTGTTGCCACGCAGGGATGGCCATCTCCCCATTTTTCAAGAGAAGCTGAAAAATCTTGATTTTTAAAAAATATAAAATTTTCTAATTTTTAAACATCAACAACCAATTAAAAACCATGGGATTTTAAACCAAACTTGTCCAGAAGCTGATTTCATCAATTAGTAATTTCTGTCATTTATTTATTTTTGGTTCTCAGAGAACTGAGAGATCCATTGGATTTACCAATTAAAATATGTTTGCTATTATGAGGATCTATATTCCAGAATATGAAATGGCAGGGAAAAACGAGGGTAAGAAAACAGATGTAGGGAAAGGACATCTTTCCCTGTAACACAGGTTCTCACTGAATCTGGAGGATTTGGTTTCGAAAAAGGGCAGGGCACAGGGCATCACAAGCCTCTATTACGTAACAACCCTGGTGGGGCTCCGGAAAGCCCATGAGGGAATTATTAGTGCTGAAGTAAAGAGCTTAGCTTCCATTTCACTGCTATTATCAGATACAGGAAACTCTGGGGAAACTTCATCCTCGCCAAAATAGCCTGATTAACCTAATATCCTTAAAATCACGGCGAAAAGCAAATAGAGAGGAAGAGCCAGGGGGGCTATTTGAATGGAGAGATCTGATTCATTCTCATAATTCTCAGCTGCCCTAAGTGTTAAGACAAACATAGACACAGCCAGGACTTTGACAAAAGGATCCAGTTCTTCCGTAGGAAGGTCAGCAGGGTCCCTTCTGGGTCCACATTCCTCTCTATCACCTATGTTGGGAACAGAAGACAGATGATTATGGGGCTTGAATCTGTGACCCCATAGAACATCTATGGAAGCCTGTTTGATTTAGGGATTGGGATATAATGGGGCTGATTTCATCTGCACCTGTTTTTTTGGTGCTCTGAGGCCAAATGTTCACACACGTTAACAGGACAGAAGACTCACAGGGCAAGTGAGGCAACAATGCCGTGATATGAGTAGAGCTGGGAACTACTGCTGTGTAAAGATGCCTCTGGGGGGTATTATTCATATTTGCTGCACTACCTATTTTTGTGGAATCTTCCAATTCAGCCTTGAAATATTTCAAATCTGGGAGGGACTTGGATTGTGTGCATGTGTGTGTGTGTGTATGCATGTGCGTGTGCCTGTGTGTGCATGATGTGTGTGTGCATGTGTGCAATGAAGGATCCTGCAGGGAGGCAAGCTGGGTAGGCAGAGATTCTGGCCCCTCTGAGATCCCTCTGGTTGGGAATGTATTTGCCAGAGTAGGAGTCCAAAGAGTGGCAGGAAGGGGAGGTGAAGAGTTGCTGCTGTCCTGAGGAGGCTCTGAAGCCTGCCACTCCCCTCAATAGCAGTGGGCTCAGGACCCAGGTGGCCCTGGTGGACACTAGCATTCCTCCCTTGAAAAGTGGAGATTTGGCCAGGTGCAGTGACTCACATCTGTAATCCCAGCACTTTAGGAGGCTGAGGCAGATGGATGACTTGAGGCCAGGAGTTCAAGACCAGCTGAACCAACATGGCAAAACCTTGTCTTATTAAAAATACAAAAAAAGAAAAAGAAGGAAAGAAAAGAAAAAGCCAGGCATGGTGGTGCATGTCTGTAATCCCAGCTACTCAGGAGACTGAGGCATGAGAATCACTTGAACTCAGGAGGCGGAGGTTGCAGTGAACTGAGATTGCGCCACTGCACTCTGGCCTGGGAGACAGAGCAAGGCTCTGTCTCAAAAAAAAAAAAAAAAAAAAAAAAAAGAAAAAGAAAAAAAAAGAAAAAATAAAACTGGAGGCTTTAGCGCAAAAAAGCCATTAGGAACCTTATTTGGTGCCAAATTACCATTTCCATATTTTGGGATTGTTCCTTGGAAATTTTCTAAGGGTTGCCAGCA
>CAUYLG010009724.1:0-153414 GCA_963573385.1 Cacajao melanocephalus
CAGGAGTTAATCATAAATATATATGCACCCAATATAGGAGCACCCAGATACATAAGACAAGTTTTAAATGACTTATAAAGAGACTTGGACTCCCGCACAATAATGGCGGGAGATCTTGACACCACATTGTTAATATTCGACGGACCAAGGAGATAGAAAATTAATAGGGAATTTAGACCTGGAATAAGTAAACTTAGTGAATATCTATAGAATTCGTCACCCCATGTCTCTAGAACATATATTTTTCTCAGTATTATATTATACCTATTCTGAAAGTGACTATATAATTGGAAGTAAATCACTCTTCAGATTCGCATAGCATTTCACAGACTTAAATGAAATATTGGTTGGCTGTTTGTTTATTGTTTTCTTCCCTTATTCCTTCCTGTCTCTGTTGTTAAGTACAGTTATCTGCATAAAAGAGGTTTTTAACACCTATTCCTAGATTGTATTCCAGCCTGGGCAATAGAGCAAGAATTCTGTTCTCTCTCCCCCTTTTTTCTTTCTTCTTCTTTCTTTCTCTAAAAAAAAAAAAAAAATTTAAAGTTTCCCCCAAATAAAATTAACCGTAAAAAAAAGAAAATATTTATTAGGAGCAGTTTTATCAGGCATTACGATGGTTTCCCAATATCTAAAGCAAGTTAGGTGGGAGAGAAGTCATTACAGGCATCATGATCTTGAGGGACTGCTGTGAAAGTGTGTGTGTGTGTGTGTGTCTGTGTGTGTGTTGAATGTGTGTTCATGTGTGCTGAGTGTGTGTGTAACGTGTGTTGAATGTGTGTTTATGTGTGCTGAGTGTGTTTAATGTGAGTTGAATGTGTGTTCATGTGTGCTGAGTGTGTGTGTGTGTTTAATGTGTTCATGTGTGCTCTGTGTGTGTGTGTGTGTGTGTGTGTGCTATGTACTGGGGTACAGAACAGGAAAGAGCTGGGAGGCACACTTTCTATTCTCTGTTCACCTAATTCTAACAAAAACCAAATCAACCACCCTAACTCTACACCTGAGTTTGTTTTACAATTGTGGTTATTATTATTGTCATTATTATTCTTTTAAAGCAAAGATTCATCTTTTACAACAGGTCTTGGAGGCAATTCTCTTTCAGAGATGTGGGAGAGTGAGCTGAACTATGCCACAAAACAACCTCAAGTAGACCATGGACTAGGAACCTTGCATATTGCCTGCAAGCAAAGATTTCTCAGTGGCCTAAGATGGAAATGTACATCTCTAATTTTTCTTTATAAAACAGATCCACATTTGCAAAAAACATGGTTCCTTCATGGCTCTGTTCCAGAAAATGATAGGTCCAGCTGGCACTTAGATTACTGTAATATCGTGTGCTCTGTTGCCCTGTAAACTCTACTGCAGAAATGGAATTCTAGCAGGCAGATGGGAGAGCCTCATGGATGATGATAAAAAGTGGGAAAGTGAGTGAGGAAGAGAATAATCCCCCACATCATCCTGAACTCCCTCAAAAGGCTGAACGGAAAAAAGGGGACCAGTTGGCTTTAGGGACATGGGTGTCAGAGGATTTACACTTCAAGGAATCAGACACTATAAACAAACACAGTTATACTCATACCTCCTACATTATTCAAATTAACAAATATACATATTCCATGATCATTCTCAAATCAGCTCAGTGCTAGGCTTTCCCAGGAATGGTGATTCCCATCCCTCTCCTAATGGTAACAGGAAACCTAAAAGATGCCTTTGGATCTAGAAAGACACAGGTTCTCAGCAGCTCTAAAATGGTTGGCAGAGAATAATGAAAATTATTATTATCATTGATACAGTTTTGATATTTCACCCTACAAATCTCATGTTGAAATATGATCCCCAATGTTGGAGGTGGGTTCTGGTGGAAGGCGTTTGGGTCATGGGGACAGATCCCTTATGAACAATAATGAGTGAGTTCTTGCTCTGCTAGTTTCGGTGACATCTGATTGTTAGAAAGAAGCTGGCACCTCCTCCACGCTCTCTTTCTCACCTCCTGTCTCACCATGTGATGTCAGCTCCCTTTCACTTTCCACCATGAGTGGAAGTAGCCTAAGGCCCTCACCAGAAGCAGATATTCGTGCCATGCTTCCTGTACAGCCTACAGACCATGAGCCACCTTTTCTTCATAAATTACCCAGTCTCAGGTATCCCTTTACAGCAACAGGAACTGGACTAAGGCAATAGTGTATGGAGGGTCTGCTGTGTGCCCTGCACTCTATTCACATTCGTGCACTGAATCCATGGCCTTGCAAACAGGCATTACTATCCCTATATTTTTAAATGTGCAAACTGAGATGCAGAAAAAAATTATTTGCTAGCAGTCACACAGAAAGGGGGTAGCAGAGCATAGCTCCCGGAATAGGTCATCAGGCTCCAAAACCTATGGAAACCATGCAATGAGCCATACTTCAAGTAAGAAATAGCCCTTCCATCTCGATTCATAAGGTGGCAGCTAAGTTATTTTTCCTGATAATAACTGGTGGCAGTGAGGTAAACATTCTTGCCCTCTTCTCCCTGGAGCCAGCAGTTGCCAATGGCAGAACAGTTTGTTACAAAGTTATTTCCCAGGAAAGCTAACTTTTCTGAATAGCATAATTATGCAGCAAATGTTCTGTAGGTCTTATCCTAAGTGTAAGGAGTTGGAGGTTCAAACTAACCACTAAAGTCCGGGGAATTCAAAAAAATAGCATGTTGCAATTCACACATGCTAATGGACTCTGCCCCGACACTAAGCGTACACATAAAACTGCTATAATTTTAGGAGCCAGCCAGGTGTAGTGGCTCACGTCTGTAATCCCAGCACTTTGGGAGGCCAAGGTGGGTGGAATACCTGAGTTCAGGTGTTCGAGACCAGCCTGGCCAACATGGTGAAACCCCATCTCTACTAAAAATACAAAAATTAGCTAGGCATGGTGGTGCATGCCAGTAATCCCAGCTACTTTGGAGGCTGAGGCAGGAGAATTGCTAGAACCTAGGAGGCAGAGCCTGCAGTGAGCCAAGATCATGCCACTGCACCCTAGCCTGGGCAACAGAACAAGACTCTGCTTCAAAAAAACAAAACAAAAAAATTTTAGGGGCCCATGAACCCCCTGAAGACCCTCTAGAGACCTATAAGTCAAAAGATCCAAGTTCCTAACCTGTCTCTTCCACCAATTCCCAGGAAGCTCTTCATTCCTCCCTACAATGAAATGATTACTCCAGCACCTTCCCACTCATAGGGTATGTCTAAGTGTGGGTGTCTCTTGATCAGCCACAATATTTAAGGACAAAAATAAATATAAGGAGATGACAAGCTCCTCTATACCTGATGCCAACACATTTCTAAAGTGTAAGTAAATGGACGTTTGTCAATAAATAGTTCAATGTTAGAATAAAAGTTCTTTCCTCTCACAGCAAGCATCATTTTCCTTCACCAAATGGCTCTTCAGTCTCCCTCACCTCAGCAGAACCCCAGGATCGCATGGGAGGGACAAATGATCACAGAACTCTGCTTGGTAAAATATGAGAGTGACTCCAGCCAGAACAGATGTTTGCCTCATCGCTTCGCTGTGTATCACCAGTGAACAGCTGGGAAGTGTTGTGTGTTGCCAAATTTGATCAAAAGAGTTTTAAGTTTGGAACAATGATTAGAGATGATCAGCATGAAGAGGTGAGAAACGGAGGAATCTTAAAGTTACAGAACCTGCTTAAACCATTACAGTAACAAAGGTGATGTTTAGGTAGTAGAAGCGCCCGATGGAGCATTGCTTAGGCCACCAGGCCAGGGAACTAATATTTGAGCAAAGACCTAGAAGCAAAAGTTTCTCAAGGCCTCTTCAGGGAACAGGAACTAAAATTATTTAAACTAGAGTTCTCCATAGGGACAGAATAATATTAAAGAAGAGTAAAGCCAATAAAATAGCACCAATTTATATATTTTTAAGACATATAGACAGAGCAAGGTAGAGCAGTATGTCGTCTGATCTTCAGAAAGTTGTGGAATAATAAAAATAACATAATTACACAAGGATAGTGAATGCTTTGCATTTGTTTAATGCAAGTGTCTCATTGTCAAGATTTTTCCTAATTTTGAGGCCGACCAGCTCAAATTTTCCTGAGAGGAAAGCAAGAGTGTCAGGAATGCTGAGGCTCTTACACTCATCCTAGGGACTGTGCACAGAGCCACAGTCATAGATGAGGACCCGAGGACATGCGGTGGTAACCCTGGGCCATGCAAGGAGGACTGACTACCTCCCAGCAGGGACGAGGCACCAACAACTCTAGGCAAAGCCTGCTAGAGTCCCTCAGAGTGCTGGCCAATTTGGCAGCCACGAACCACGTGTAGCTATTTACATTTTAATTTAAACTTCAGTTCCTAAGTTGCACTAGCCCTGTTTCTTTTTTTTTTGAGATGGAGTTTTGCTCTTGTCACCCAGGCTGAGGTACAGTGGCGTGATCTCAGCTCACCGCAACCTCTGCCTCCCAGGTTCAAGCAATTCTCTGGCCTCAGCCTCCTGAGTAGCTGGGACTACAGGCATGTGCCATTATGCCCAGCAAATTTGTGTATTTTTAGCAGAGTCGGGGTTTCACCATGTTGGCCGGGCTGGTCTCGAACTCCTGACCTCAGGTGATCCACCTGCCTTGGCCTCCCAAAATGCTGGGATTACAGGTGTGAGCCACCACTTGAAGATCTTATTAAAATGCAGCTTCTTATGGAGTAGTCTGGAGAGGGTCCAGAGTCTGCATTTCTAACAAGCTCCAGGTGATGCAGAGGGTGCTGGGCCATGGTCCCTGCTGAGAGGCTCCAGAGGATGCACAATGACCCTGTTCAATGCTGGCCTTGATGTGAAAGGTAAATGTTTCTCCTGCTCTTACACAAAGAGCTCCTTGTACATTTAAACTGCAATTCTACAAAACAGTGAATGTTAGACAACACAGAATCCCTTTCCCTTCTCTACCCTTCCACCTTTATACTTTGTGGTTTTCAAAAATCCCAGGACTCACAGCAAAAATGTGCAGACCACTGAATGTCTATCTTCACTACACTTCCACTGTCTGTAATGGAGATTTTCTTAAGAGAAAGCCTGCCCAACATAATTTAAGCAGCTGTGTTTCCAAAAGATAAGAGCAGCCCTTGTAAATTCCAGACACAATGATATCTTAAAGAGAAACAGTCAGACATGTGCAAAAATCAGTGTGGCTGCATTCGTACAACATATTTAGAGTAATGAAAAAGAAGAAAGAAGCTCTCCAAGCTTAAAAACAGAAAATTGCATCGCAATACAAAAAAATGCCACAAATAAATACACCAAATAATACATCTATAGCATTGCCACAGGTTCCAAACAGAAATAACTCACAGTGTTTCATCTTTAAAAACAAGAAGACAGACTTATCTGTGGGGTACATAACCCAACATTTCCAAATGATCCCAATTAATCATATAACTATCCACACAAAGTAGGTCTTACTGTTTTCATTTTTACAGGTGTGAATACCAGCTCTCAAAGGAATGAAGAAACCGCCTGGGGTTCATCTAGTTCTATCTGGCTTTGCAACTGATACTGGTTTTATTGTCCTGGGCTATTGCTCTGACCAATATGAAAAACTAGTTTACAAGTAGATGAGAGGAGGGCGATGACACCCTGTTAGCAGAATAACCATTGCAGACTGGCAGCCTCTTCTCCCAGCTAGCTACAGTTTACTCACCTACACATGGAATGGCTCACCCATCTGTCCATTAAAGGATTAATCTAATCATTAAGAGATTTCTACTAAAAGCACTGAAGGAAAACATAAACCTACGTGTTCATTATTTAATCTTGCTGTGTTTTACAGGATTTACAGTAATTACAGGTTAATGTAGATATATATCCTAGATTAGAGAATAACCATCCAGAGAAAAATCCAAGAGTGAGCTGGTAACAAGGTTCCCTTCATGAGAATTAGCAGCCAGAGTGGAACCTGGGATGTGACTACTGGTATGAGTATGTTCTCACAACCAAGCAAACTAGCCGAAAAGGGAGCGTGAGGTTGTGGGGAGAGGTCGGAGCCATCAGATCATTCATCCTCCTCGCTCGTGAGAGTGAATGGGGCACTCACAGGCAACAGGAGTAGGCATGGTCTGGCCCGGGGAAACCTGTCCAGCAGGCATCTTGTTTGGAAGCCTTGTTTGTTAGAGAGTTGGATTTTTCTCTGAAAGGAGAGGAAGCCACCAAATGAGTGGCATAATCCAACTTTGCATTTTAGAAAGACCTTCCTGGCCCTTGCAGGAGAACAGGGCTACAAGAGGAGGAGATTATTAAACCTCACAGGCTTAGTCCGTAAGGTGTGTACGAGTGCTCATAAGCGTGAGCAAACCATCTAAAGAAAATTCAGAATCTTGGGCTAATGTTAAACCCGCTAATGTTGACCTAAATTAGACACACAAAAAAGTTGAATTCTTCCTATGCCAAAACTAACCACCCACTCGCATGCTGCTCCCCCGGCAAGGTCAGCTGCATGGGAAAGTGGAGCCAGTCCTCCAGGCCAGAGGGTACCACCTGGAAAAGCAACATGCCATTGGTCTCAATAGGGAAACAGTCACCAACAGCAAAATGCAGCCAGACAAATATCTGTCTGGATTGTTCCAATCATGTGTTGAGCATCTCCTACGTGTTGGCCCTGCAAATGTAAAGATAACCGAGGCAAATACCTGCCGTCAAAAAACAGATGGACAGACAAGGCAGTTGTGTGCCTAATACAGTGTGAGAAGCATGGCAGAGGCTGGCCCCAGTGCTAAGAGCACAAAAGAGGAACAGGTGATGCACACTCTGTGTCTTAATGTCTTTTGGCACAAAATGTGGTTCCCAGACTTAGCAACGTCCTGCATCACCTGGAAAATTGCTGGGAATGCAGAAATCTCAGGCCCACCTCAGATGAGTTAGCCAAAGGAGGACAAGTGGGAGGGGGTGTTTAAAAGAGAGGCAATGGCAGAAGCAAAATGACCAGTGTGAGAGAGATGATTGCACATTACCAGGTTGCAGAGATCAACATGCCTGAAGGACAGAATAACAGGCACAAGGTGGTAAAGGGAGAAACTTTGAAGGGGTGGAGAGGAAGACCAAGTAGAACCTTCTGAGTTTCAGGTCTGAAACACATCACTGTACTTGGCAGAAGGGACACCAAGGAGATCAGGTGGTCCAGACCAGCTTCAGGCTGCAGGGAGCCAAGAGTTGTCTGGCACAGTCTTAAGAACTTGGAGAAGGGAACATAGCTGGTTTTGCAAAACTAAACAAACTTGTTTCTAGAGTCACTGTTTCTCCATAATGATATTGCTTCCCAGCTAGATCTGTGCCAAAGAGGAAAAAGAAAAGCACTCAAAGAACCTTCCCCACTGGATCTTAGTCCAGGCACAGAGCTTGGGGAGGGTTTCCCAAAGTCACCTAATTACAGAAATTACCTGGAGCATTTGTTCAAAATTCGGGTTTCCAGACCCCAGTGCAACCTGTGGAATTAGAAACCTGTGTGAATGGCCTGAGGAGTATAGGTTTGGGAAGTAGCCAGGGTGATTCCACACATCAGGAAACCTGGGGTCTCTGGGTAAGGGATGGAGGGCACCTGACTCCTATCACTGTGTGTGGTCAACAAATCACAGCTCCCCTCCCTCCCTGTCACAATACCCTAAGAGGTTGGAAGGTGCTGATGCCACTCAATGCACTCTTTATAGAGGTTATTCAGGTCACACATCCCTTAGGGGACAGAGCATGAAAAACAGTCTTGCTCGGTACCTGACCTAGAAAGGTATCATTCTTGATGTGCTGATCTTACATCTTTAATGGTAGACTTGTCCCTCTCTCAATATTTGATTCATTCAATAATTCATCATTCGACACCTGTTGTGTACAGGCACCTAATAACTACAAGCAAGAAACTTGAGTTTTCTGACAGATGAAAGTATCAGTTAATGTTAGCATGGATTGACTCTTGAACTTGAGCAAATATATTTATATACATATGAATGTATATATATATATGTCTGACTCAATGTCTTTATACCTTTTAAAAAGATGAGTCTAGGAAAAAAGGCAAAAAGCATGAATAAGCATTTCACAGAAGATAAAACTTAAAAGGCTAGTGAGCATATGAAAAGATGTTCAACTGATCAGTAATCAGGAAAACACTAACTAAAAAACAAGATACAATTTCCTACTCATGAGCTTGGCCAACTTTTTAGAGTCTACATTTCCAAGGTTTGGCGGGATCCAGAGAAACTGGACTGTGTCCTACACCTCTGATAGGAGCATAAGTGAGCACAACCAGTTTAGAACACAATTTGTCATTACCTACCAGAGGTGATGATGGACATAGTAAGCCCTTCTGCTTCTAGAAAGAAAGCCCAGAGAAGGAGTGGCACACATGCACCGGAAAATATGTATAAGAATGTTTATAGGCCAGGCATGGTGGCTCATGCCTGTAATCCCAGCACTTTGGAAGGCTGAGGCTGGTGGATCACCTGAGGTCAAGAGTTCAAGACCAGCCTGGCCAACATGGTGAAACCCCATCTCTACTAAAAATACAAAAAATTAGCTGGGTGTGATGGCACACACCTGTAATCTCAGCTACCTGGGAGGCTGAGGCAGGAGAATTGCTTGAACCTGGGAGGCAGAGGTTGCAGTGAATTGAGATCATTCCATTGCACTCCAGCCTGGGTGACAGAGTAGAGAGTCTGTCTCAAAAAAAAAAAAAAAAAAAAAAAAGGTAGTTTATAGTAGCATAGTTTGTAATGGAAACAAACTAAAAACAATTCACATATCCATTGACAAAGGAATGGAAAGACACCTTCATATATACATATATATATATATATCCACACACACAAACCACACACACAAATATATATACATATGTGTGCTCATATTGGTCTGATGTATTTTATAAATATTCAGTCCTCAGTTCATTTAATAATTATAATAATTTTTATTATTTGTACCATGTATTAAGGCATGTGCTGGGTATTGTTTACATATCTCTAATCATCATAAAAACCTTTAAGGTATAACTAATCCATCACAGTTGGAGAAGATAAAGCTAGGGGAGGCCTTTAGCCCAAAATCACACCACTTGGAAATATTGCAGCTCAGATTTGCACCCATTAACTCCAAAGCTCAAGTTCTTTCAACCACATAACAGGGAGTTCTTTCCAGAAAGATCTTTAACCCAACAGTGTATGTTATACCCATTATCTTGATAATGATGTAAGCACGAAAATGTTAATTCCTCCTAACCTTGCCCTTGGTATGTAGCCCTATTCTTCATTAAAGCTAAAACACACACACATACACACACACACACGCACGCACACACACACACACACAGCTCATATGCAATAGCAACAAATAATGGATGGTGGCATGGTTTCCTTAGGAAATAATGAAAGCTAATCAAAATAATCTCTACTTAATCTAGGCTAGATTTATTTGTGTTGAGGTCCTATAATTTGTGAGAATTAATGTGAATGATCCATAGAAGATATTCACATAAAAAGAAAATAAGCAGTTAATACTTCTATTCATAGTCATGCCCATAGCAAGTGGCCATCAGCTTCCAGAGCTGGTGCCTCCCGTCGCATCTGAAGCTCTCTTACTGGGATGGCCCACCATTGCTTGGGGCTCCGGTACTCTGTACAATGAGAGCTTCCTTTCAGGTTGCTGTCACTCTGAAGATCCATCTTGATCCTGGCTCCGGCCCCCTACTTGGCAACTCAGCCCTATCAATTATTAATCCATCTCCAGCTTTCATCGTCTGTTTCTCTCTCTCCCTTTGATCTTTCCCCTCAGCTTACAAACATTCTCCTCAGGACATCCTCAAAAATGCCCTTTGCTTTCACTCTGATATGCCCTCATGCATCAAGCTCTCTCCCAGTCCCTTGTCTGCCCACCTTCTAGAAGGAGCCCAGCCTGTCCCAAGGACCCACATCCTTGCCACCCTGTCATCATTTAACCCTGTTTCCTCATCTACAAAACTGAGACAACCATGCTTCTTCCTGGGCCTTTGTGAGGCTTCTGTGAGAATGTGTGCATGATGCCAGCTGCCGAGTGGGAGATTATTAGTCTTCCCCTTCTTAACAATTTTTCTCTCTCTCCTGGATTCTATTTCGCCCCTTATTCTTTATCCTAGTCCTGGGTCTTTGTCTCTTGTCTCTGTCATTTGTTTCGGAATCTCATTCAGCACCCTGGGCCAACTCTGACCTCTATGCCGAGATGTGCATGACTCTGAAACTCAATATCCAGACTTGACCTTTCACAAGCTAGTCAGCAGGTCCCACACCAAACCCAGATCACAGAGAACCCACTACTCACAAACTGCTTCGTCTCTCTACCACCATTGCCAGTTTCTTAGAATTGAGATAGCATAACCGTCATGAACTCCTTTTTGTCCCCATCACTAATCACTTACTAAAGGCTGTCTTAGTCAATACTTTGCATAACACTTGAATCAAGGCCTTTTTGATCATGCGTTATCCCTAGTCTTGGCCTCAACATCTCTAGTTTAAACAACTTCAAGAGACACCTGCCTAACTCTTTCCCTGCTCCTCGATCTCTTCCCTCCTCTTTGTCCTACAAACCAGTGCAGAGAGACCTTCCTAAAGCACAATCTCTTCTCACACCGGCCCCTCCTTCTGCAGCTTCTTGCATCCTCCAAATAAAACCCCAAGATCGGCTCCATTTGATAGAAACTCCATTTGGTGGAAGCTGAGTGATCTGTACCAGCTGCCACATTAAGAAATGTGTATTTCTGCACGTGTATATATATATATATGTAAATAAATACAACGTGTGAGTTTACATACATGCAGATGACAAAGACCTAACTCAGACTCATGCTCACAGTAAAGAAGATTAATTAGTAAGCTGGCAGATCATAAGTCTCTCCACATATGTACTCCTTACCTTGTTAAAATTATAAAATGATGACCATGATAAAAGAAAACCTTTTTATTTTCATAAAATGGCTTGCTTCTTTTAAGAAATGTCTTTTGTTTCACACCAATGAGCCAGCAAACATTCACCTATTTTACTCTGAAGTTTAAAGCCATTGGTAGCCCTACATCCATGTATTTGATGTTTAAAAACAAATGTTTAAAAATTACAAAATGTTCCTAAAATCTTAAAAGCTGGCCTCTCCTGAAAACTCAGCTGACCATGTGGCACTGGCTCAGCATGGCATCACCCCCGTGGCAGGGAGCTGGCTAGAAGAGAGTAACAAATGGCTGTCCCTTTTGGCCAGGCTACCCACTCTGCTCTGTACCATTTAGTTCCTTTAGATCACATATCTCACCCCTGTAGGAATTTGATGCTTTGACCCCTCATATAAACAATGAGGTCTTATTGTAATTCATATAACGTGGTGTTGGAGCCCTGTGTTAGGCAAAGCATGTCCAGCAAGCTCATTCTGAGCAAAACATCCTTTTAGGCGAGAGACCCATTGGCTCTTTATTGAACCCACGGAAGGAGCATGTTTCAGATTATGCATTTCCAGCTTCTTGGGAATGTCCAATAGCATGGATGTTTGAGAACATCAGCCACTTTACATATACGGCTTCCTTCATCTAACTAGTCTCCAGCCATAAATGAATATGACATTGGTATATTTCATGTTTTACAAAATGAAACTAGCACCACATGTGCTTCCAAATGCTCATTATTCCCTTGTGGATAATTTATTCTCTACATTTTCAGGGATATGAGTTAGAATGACTTGTTATATCCTCCAAAATCATCTTTGTTTTCTTAAAAAATGCTAGGACAAACTGAATTAAATTCTAAAAATTTAAATTTATCTTAATTAGTACTCTATCCTTTCCTTCCTTATTCTATTCTGATTTTTTCCCTATTCTATTTTAACTTTTTATTTTGTATTTCACAAGGTATAATCTTAAACAGTTTTGTGGTTTAGTTTAATTTTTTTGGTTTGGCTTTTTTTTTTTAATGAGATGAAACATTTGACTTCTCTGTTATTTTAGGTCTCGCGAGTATCAGCTTTTCCTGAAGGTATAAAGGTGTCAAAAGTGTCACTTGTCCTTCCCTTTCCTCTGATTTGTTGACGGTAAGTCCCTAAATTTTTAACTTCCCCAATCACAGCTCCCTTACTATTTCGTCTTCTCAAGTTTTGTGCCTGCACTTGGTGTTATTTTTCCCAACTCTCACCTCCTGACCTGGCCTGAGTTCTAGTTGGAAGTTTCCATTTTCCTTTCAGGAATGAGCTCTTATCAAAAGATCACTGACTCATAAACATGCTTGCTTGCCAGCCGCTACCACAGCACTCCACAGAGAGAGGACACTTAGTTCAACGCGGGGCTTGGGCTTCTTCAGAGAAACCCCAGTACTCTTCAGAAGGAATCCATGGCAGCTCTAGGTATAGGCAATCCTCATTAGGTGCCCAACATTTATTCACTAAACCCTTCACCCAACTCCCTTCCCTCGTTGCAATCCCAATCTGGTGGCTGGAAAGGAGCCAAACGATGGACTCAAAACACAGCATTGCAAAAGTCTTCCCCATATCCTGCCCTCTGGGTGCCTAGCCTTGTCCCAGGATGCTGGTTAACATGTATGATGACAGGGAAGGATGGGCTAGAGTGGTATTTTAAGTACACTCTCCACCATAAACCACTTCTACAGCTCTGGCCTTGCCACTGAGCCAGGAGCCGAGTCTGCTCAGGTCACTATGCTTCCCTTGCACTAAGGAATCCAGGAAAATACCAACAGCACTGCCAGATGGCAAGCAGCCACCAAGCCTGCTGGGTGGCCTGGGAGGAATGTGACTGTGTGCCCTTTGTGTGGTATGGCCCCCCTCCGTCAGCCTGGCCAGCCTCTGCTCCCCAGCGGTCCACGCACATTCCAAGGTTTTATGTGTGCATCTCATTGAAGCCCAGCACCCCACCACAGAAAATGTCACCACTGCCCCAGGCCCTCTGGGATATTCAAAGCTTTGAGCCCAGCAGGTTAAACGTTTAAAACAAAGGTCATAGATCACTCATCCAAAGCCTGAAGAAATATCTGTTTGCAAGTTCAATATAAAATGAATATAAGTTCAGTATAAAGGAATTCTTTCATTTTTTTCTTAAGTATATTTAATAGATTTTTAATTTGTTTTATTTCAATAGCTTTAGAGGTACAAGCGGTTTTTGGTTATGTGAACAAATTGCACAGTGCTGAAGTCTAGGATTTTAGTGCACCTGTCACCTGAGTAGTGTACATTGTACCCAAAATAGTTTTACATTCTTTTTTTTCTTTTGAGACGGAGTTTCACTCTTGTTGCCCAGGCTGGAGTGCAATGGCGCCATCTCGGCTCACTGCAACCTCCACCTCCTGGGTTCAAACGATTCTCCTGCCTCAGCCTCCTGAGTAGCTGGGGATTACAGGCATATGCCACCACACCTGGCTAATTTTTGTATTTTTAGTAGAGATGGGGTTTCACCATGTTGGTCAGACTGGTCTCGAACTGCTGACCTCATGATCCGCCCACCTCAGCCTCCCAAACTGCTGGGATTACAGGCATGAGTCACCACTCCCAGCTTAGTTTTTCATCCTTTACCCTCCTTCTGAGCCTCCGATGTCCATTATACAACTCTGTATGCCTTTGCATACCTATAGCTTAGCTTCCACTTATAAGTGAGAACCAGGTTTTTGGTTTTCCATTCCTGAGTTACTTCACTTAAAATTATGGCTTCTAGTTCCATCCAAGTTGCCACAGAATACATCATTGTTTTCTTTTTAGTGGCTGAGCAGTATTCCTTGGTGTATATATACCACATTTTCTTTATCCATTCATCATTTGGTGGGCATTTAGATTGGTTCCATATGTCCATAATTGCTTTTCATTCTTAAAATGTTTCTTTATTATAAAAAAAAACTTCAAGAGGCTAGGAAAGCAATTAATGCATGCTTAGTACACTATATTAATAAAGAACATTGGTGGAAGTGAACCTTCACCACATCATAAAATTCTGCATGCTCTGGGATCATAGTGGAAGCAGAAGGTTAAGACACCATAAGAAAAGGGGAAGGGGAATTAGGCCTTCCCACAGAACTATGCCTTGTCCCTCTCTTTAAAGTTGCTCTTTAAAGTGTTTCTTCTCCAACCTTTTTGGCACCAGGGGTTTGGTTTCATGGAAGACAATTTTTCCATGGACCAAGGTGGAAGTGGAGATGGTTTGGGGATGACTCAAGCACATTACATTTATTGTGCACTTTATTTATATTATTATCACATTGTAATACATCATGAAATAATTCTACAACTCACCACGATGTAGAATCAGTGGAAGCCCTGAGCTTGTTTTCCTGCAACTGGAAGGTCCCATCTGAGGGTGATGGGAGACAGAGACAGATCATCAGGCACTAGATTTTCATAAGGAGCACACAACCCAGATCCCTCACATGCCCAGTTCACAATAGGGAGTGCACTCCTATGAGAATCTAATGTCACCACTGATCTGACAAGGTGGCAGAGCTCAGGTAGTAATGCCAGCTATAGGGAGTGGCTGTAAATACAGATGAAGCTTTGCTTGATCACCCACCACTCACCTCTGGCTGTGCAGCCAGGTTCCTACTGGTCTGTGGCCCAGGGATTGGGAATAACTGCCTTAAAAGACATGTGTCAAAAGCCTCCATCTTGCTCTATTCTGCAAATTCCCTCTTGACCACCTCCTCTTTATTTCAGCAGAGAGCTTCCTGTCTGGGGTTCCAAGGCTGAAAGACATCTGCAGGAAGGCAGTGTTTCTTCATAAACTTTCTTCCTCAAGCTCACAGGCTTGGCAATCTGCCTAGTAAATATCAAATTCTCCCCAAACTAACGAATTAACATTGCTCCTGGCTAGGTGTACCTTGACCACTGGACTCTCAGTCCTCTGCGCCTCGGATGGAGTTTGAGGTCACTTTTAGGAGGTCATGCCACTGGTCTCCACGGGGCAGAAGAAAAATAATGTGGCCTGTTCTTCAAGGCAATGGTGTTAGACACAGTAGAACTTCAGCTCACAACCTGGCCCTGACTCTTCCTGATTGTGTTACCTAGGAAAAGTCGCTTGGCTCTCTGGGCCTCGGTTTCCTTAACTATGAATGGGGACAAATGTCCAACACTAAAAAAGAGGAGGCACATGAAGCTCTCAGCAGCCTACCTGGACCATGGCACTCACAAGCCCAATAAGCCTAAACTCAACCATCCCTTCCTGCTTAACCAGCAGTAAAACAGTGGATTTTCTGGATCAGTAAGTCATTTTAACAAGCTTTTAAAAGCAAACTAGCTCAAACCAAATGAGACACAGCCCATGTTTATCAACAGTCCTCTTCCAATGTCTGAGACTTAAAGCCTAGGGATTCTTATGGTTTCCAGTGGAGGGCAAGAAGAAAAAAAGTGTTGTAACATGACTGGAAATGTATGGCCTCCCCTTTAAAGAGGAAACTATAATTAACAGAAGACGCCCACATCTAGATTCCCCAGGTCTTGCTCTGTCACCCAGGCTGGAGTACAGTGGCACAATCTCAGCTCACTACAGCCTCTGCCTCCTAGGTTCAAGTGATTTTCCTGCCTTAGCTTCCTGGGTAGCTGACCACAAGCACACATCACCACATCCAGCTAATATTCATATTTTTTCAGTAGAGACATGGTTTCACCATGTTGGCCAGGCTGCTCTCAAACTCCTGAGCTCAAGTGATCCGCCTGCCTCAGCCTCCCAAAGTGCTGGGATTACAGGCGTGAGCCACCACAGTGGGCCTGAATCCCTTATTTAGTGCTCCTTGCTCCACGTTTCTCCAGCTCTGCAGCCACCCATGTGGAAACTGGAAACACTCTGCTACACACGTGGACTTCAATTTCATTTCCCCTTAGTCAATAGTGTGCACTGTGCTTCTGAACTCAAATATACAAGCCCATCCAGCAGATCCTTTGGTCCAGCCTAGTTTGGAAAAGGGAGGATCTCATGAAATCAGGTATCCTGCTTAAGAGAAAGTTTGTGCCTTTCAAAAGTGAGCTCTAAAGCCACTGCAAACCAGGAAGCCAGCAGGGAGTGCTCAGGGTTTCAGATCAAGAACTGTCTGACCACTGGCCTCGCTGGGGCATCATCTGGAGTGGCAGAGACCTTTCTTAAACCACAGCCGCCGTCGAGAAGTTGCAGAGTCCTTCCCTAAACCACAGCCGCCATCGAGAAGGTGCAGAGTCCTTCCCTAAACCAGAGCTGCCCCGAGAAGGAGCAGTGTCCTTCCCTAAACCATAGCCGTCCATTGAAAAGGCTGTCTTTTAGTCATTTACTTCTTAGTATGAATTATTTTAACCTGGATAGCTTAACAAGAAGCCATGTTGATTGTAATGAAAGAACCTTTTGTTTGGTTTTGGTTTTATTTGGGTTTGAGGGGCAACGGGGGTTAGAATTAAGACAATATCCATCTTGGTGATTTGAGAATGACTTCGTTGAAAGTTGAGATTTTTTTTAAAGGGCTTGTTTAAAATGGAGATTCCCTCAGCCATCCCCAGATTCTGATTCAGTAAATATGAGGTAGAAACCAAGAATATACCTTTTTTTTATCAACCCTCTGCCCCAGTGACTTTAACATAGTCCTAAGACCACAGTAGAGAGAAATTGGATCAGGCTGTGCCACACAAAAAGCCCTAGAACCTGAATTTAGCTTGAGACAAAAGTTAAATTCCCACAAATCCATTATGTAAAAGGAGAGCCCAGAATGTGCACAAGTTCGGGAATCAGAAGCAGGAAATTCCTATTGCATCAAAGCCTCCCTAGCAGCCCACAAAACACAGATTCCCTCCACCCACGGTCCTAGCTTCACTGTTACTCCAGCTCACCTTGTCCCCATCCCAGCATTCCCTCTCCTAAGATTCTGATTTTGGACTCTGATTTTGTAGCATCTACCTTGGGATAAGCAGCTCCAAAAAAAATAAATGTCCGTGGAAATCCATTAAAACCATTTGATGTTCTCTCACACTGAGGGTCAAATCATAGCTCCTGAAACATAATTAAATAAAGTCATTGACACATAAAACTATCTGCACAGCAGGCTTTACAAAGGGCTCAAAGGGCTTTGCTATATTTAGGTTTTGACTAAATAAGAATCTAGTATGTCCAAATTAATCACGCATTTTTCTTTTGCAAAATTTAAATTAATAAGATCGTGTGTGTGTGTGTGTGTGTGCACAAGAGATCAACTAGCAAAGAAAATTCTGCTTTGGGAAGCAATAAAGAGATAATTTGAAATATTTCAATTCAAAAAACAAATGTTGTTGCTTATAAACTTAAGGAGTCATTTCTTATATTGAAACCAGTTACTTCACAGGATTCATTTAAAACTCTGTCCTAGACCTAGATAAAAATACAATTTTGTTTTTAAATTATGCCATCCTAAAAATAATCACTCCATTTAAAGATATATATTTTTACTCTGTGGCTGAAGTTTTCCAACCTGGACCAAGGGGAGAGAAAACAAGACAGTTAGAAAAAGAATATCGATCCAGATGGCTTACCTCGGAGCCATCACCCCCTGAAAATGGTCACAACATACCACACTGGAAAGAAAGAAGTTAGAGCAAAATGGGGGCAGTACCCAAGCTACAGATGCCCCTGAAATATATAAGTCTTCGGAGTAAACATCAGCCAAGACAACAGAAAACTGTTCAGATGTTGACCACAGCAACTTCATCTGCAATGGTTCTACCATGTATTGTCAAGAAAAACTATCCAAAATTTGGAAATAAGGCAAAAAGACGATGAGGTGCCCTTTCAAGGTGACACAGAATCTCATCTGTCAAAGCCACATAAGGGTCACCTGATGCTTTTGGGAAGCAAACTCGGCTTGACTTAATATTTGCTCATCTTTAAGGTCTAGACTGTAAAGTTAGATGCTAACTTGTAGAAGCTGCAAATAATTTATGTCCTACAGAGGAAGCAACTCAACATTTGTGGTTTTATCACCTATGTCCTTATATACATCCGTTGTGTCTCAGCAAATTTTATTCCAGCATTGTTTAGTTTCATTAACTATATACACTTATCATATGTTCCTTTAAACCAGCTTTGCCATCCTGCTAGTTCCCTCACTGATGAGTTAAATAAATTTTTGACTCTTGCTCACTCTATATTTGTATGAGAGTCATACTTTTAATTTCTAGAAAATTATACCTTAAGACTTTCTTTATCATTTAGTCCACCTATCTCCCTCTCCTGGCACTGAAGTCTGAGATTTAAAATTCATTCCAAAATATCACGGAGCCTAGGAAGGTTCCATTTGCCTCACATAGTTGTCATTAATCCATCATCACGGACCACAGTCACAGTGCCTTTCTTCCAACCAACACCAAACGGATTCCACCATTCTCTGACCCAGTTGAGATTCAGCCTATAAACCAGGCACACAGACTTGGGTCTTCCATGGAAGTAGAACAAAATGCAAAGAAAGCAGAGACCGGACACATGTGCACCTTCCTAATCCCAGTACTCTTATTTCTTTTTTGCTCCAGGGCATAAAGTTTGTACGAGATTTGTCATTTTAGAAGAACATGTGTGTCACTGGCAGTGAGAGAACAAAGCTAAGCGAATGAAGCAGGGGGATCCTCAAGAGCACAAAAGAAAGCGCAGGATAAAAAGAGAGAAGGGGGCATGTGAGGGCACGTGCGGGAAACACACTCCGTTTTGCAGAATCAGCCTCCCTTCCCACACACCGGCTGTTCTGGTGCTATAAGCAGACTCCCAGGGAGGCTGGAAGTGCCAGTAAAAGGCTAAAAATTTCTGCTAAATTACTATTAAGCATACCAAGAAAAGATCTAACTCAAGGAAATACCTTATTGGACTTTCCCCCAAAAAAGAAAAGAAAATGTATTTTCCAAAGCAAGCCACAAAGTATGGGGTAGTGAACTGCATATAACATTACTCCAAAGAAACAGAACCCAGAAATTCCAGCTTTTAAATTGCTGAAATAAACAGCGACTATTTGGAGAAAATCATGTTTGTCACTTACGGATGATGTCCCAAATGGGTCTTGACATGGTACTGAAGGAGAGTCACACACTCTTTCTTTCTACCCACTCCACCTGTCTCTGAAGACAGTTTTTTCGTTGTTGTTTTTTGTTTGTTTTGTTTTGTTTTGTTTTGAGATGGACTCTTATTCTGTCACCCAAGCTGGAGTGCAGTGGCCACAATGTTGGCTTACCACAACCCCCGCCTCCCAGGTTCAAGCGATTCTCTTGCCTCAGCCTCCCAAGTAGCTAGGATTACAGGTGCCCACCACCACATCTGACTAATTTTTGTATTTTTAGTAGAAATGGAGTTTCACCATATTGGCCAGGCTGTTCTCAAACTCCTGACCTCACCTCAGCCTCCCAAAGTGCTAAGATTACAGGCGTGAGCCACCACACCGGACGAACAGAATATTTTCTCCACACAGATGTATGATCAGGTCTGACCCAAGGCACAGCCCCTAAATTAGGCCAAACAGCCTCTCTGGGTGCAATAGGTAGAAACAGTCTTTCCTGCTGTGTGTGTTCTGTGTGTCCCACAGCTGAGAAGGCCATCAGAAGTTGTTCCTGCCTCTGTGCTGCATCTCAGCATAGTCTTTCCTCCCACACAATGAATGGCTGCTGTAGATCTCTCTCTAGAGAAAGAAAACCCTTCTGGAGGAAGGAAGGAGACACCTAAAAACCCCCACCTTTTTTGCAGGAGCTGCACCTCCATACACATGTGAACTTCCTTTAAAAAGGCATCTGTGAGGGGACACTGCTCACCTGGACATGCCTATTCGGAATCCCAGAATCTTGATGCTCATCACCAAATGGGGGCCACACCCTGCCCAGGAAACTACATATAATAATTTGTCTTCGACTTAACACCTGATGAACACGGTTAAACATTATTTGGGCCATGAAAGCCACAAAACATTTAATATCCATAAATGGATAGGATCCATACAGGCTCCAGAGAGAGTCAGGACATTGGTTTCCAATTCTTCATCCTTAAGGACATAGTAACAAGCCATGAGCAAAGGCCAAAAGAAACACTCCCTATAATGACTGAAACTAGAGCCTTTTCTCTCAGTTACCACATGGAACCTTTCTCCCTCACATCTGGTTCTCTCTGAGGAGGCTACTGGTGGCTTACAATAGGCCAGAGAAAGCATTCAGTCTTCGTTGGTTACAGCCAACTGGATGGTTACAGAACACCAAAGTACCTGTCTGCCTAATGTGACCCTTCTATGTCCGCCATCTTTCTTGTAGTTGGCTTCTTTAAGCAGCAACAGCATATTGCTGAGTGGGGAGGAAAGACAAAACCCCATCTTAGCAGAAATTCTCACTTCCTGTTTGGTAGGCAGTTGAAAAAGCATTCTCTGTTGTGCAGAAACATCCTGAACACATTATTAGATACATATTGTGATTATTTTATTAGTAGATGCAGACAAGATCACAAAGAGCTACATGCCTTGCCAAAGTGTTTAAACTTTCCCTGTGCGCAATGAGAAGCCATCAGAAGATATTTAGCCATTGAATGACAGGAAGTTAGCAGTAAGTAAACAAAGATAACTCTAGCAATTGTAAAATAAAATAAGGAGAAACTAGTAGAAAGGCTAGATAGAATTCTAACCTATATTAAATATATATCATTATATTCAGAATTTTTTTCAAGCAGGGAACTGCTTTTCAAGATCCATCTGAAGGTCTCAAAACACACACTTCCAGTTTGATGGCACTACCTCCCTGACAATAGCCATTATAAAAACCAGAAGACATAGTCTTGGGCATCAGTAAGTTTGTTGGTGCAGACTGCTACCCAAGAGAATTCTCTGGTTTCTAACAGCAGAGGAAAACAGACCCAATTTTTCTGTAGCCAGTGGTCCTATGCCTGGGTCATTTCTAAGATCAGAAGAGCACTTCACCGATACTCTGATTCTGAAATCCAAATCATGCTCAAGGTAATTATTGGACAAAACTATCATTTAGATTAATAGAACACAAAGCTCCCCTTGTAAATATAAATGTAATCAATACATCAGTGAGCTGTAGAATAGTCACGTGGTAGTTCCCACAATCCAATGTCCAAAGAGAGTAATGGCCCCATTTCCAACTGGCCCAGTGGATCCCTAATTCTTCTTCTGTCACTTCTGGCCTCTGGGCTCACCATGTCATATCCCTAGAGATATTATTCAATAGACCAGCTCCCAGCTGGACCGCTTCCATGAGGCCAACAGCAACTGTCACCTCCAGCCTCCAGGGCAATATATAACACCACGTAAAAATTGATCACAGGAAGAGGGTCAACGTTACTATCCAGGGGAAATGTTCAGTTGGGGAAGAAAGGCAGTATAACAGAGAGGGAAGCACATTCATTTTGTTAGCAGACAGACTGGATTCCAGCATAAGCCTTGTGTTTCCATGGGCAATTCACCAGACTCTCTGAATCCATTTTCTCATCTATCAAATGGGAATAGGAGCCTGTGGCTTACAGAATTGGGGTAAAGATAACAGATGGTATATACGAGGCACCTAACACAGAGTCTGATGCCAGGAGGTATGGGGCCATTAGGGTTGCAATCTGGTTCTCCTCTCCCTCAGGCACAGGATGGAATTGTACTTTCTAGCTCCATTTGCAGTAGGCCTTGGCCATAAGACTTGTTTCGGCCAATGAAGCTTAAAGAGCCAGTGAGACTTCCCTCTACTGTGGTGGTCATGGTAGCGTGCAAGATAAAGCCTCCATCATCCAGGGTCACGACCACAATCAGAAGAATGCCCCGACAGACCCTCATGGGACATTACAGCATGAGCAAGAAAATAAATGTTCTATGCAGCTACTGAGATGGGAGGGGTTCTGGTTATTGCAGCAGGACCTATCCCGTGCTGACCGAGAGAATAAGTACCCAGTGAAATCTAGATAATGTGAATTTTGTTTTTGTTATTTCAAAATATCACCTTTGAAAAGAAGATGGGAATGCCTGTGAAGTCAGATTCCGACTAAACAGATCCCAAGGCTGATCCCAAGGCAATTCAGCAGTTGAGGATCCTGATACATTAGTTATTTAGACTTAAGAGGAGAAAAAATAAACAATCTCAGCTCCTGGATCTAAACGATACCTCGGTGGATCAAGGATTTGAAAGGTCACATTGAGCCGAGTAGATGAATACACAAAAGAGTCTCCACAGATTAAAAGCTCGAGGGCACTAGACCTCAGCCAGAATGATCATAATCCAAGAATCAGGTCAACAGCCCTGGAAAATTACTCTTAAGTATTTCCAGCATTTAAAACTCCTCAATGGACCAGAAAACATCTGTTTCCTAATCTAGTGGGGAAAAAAGCCTCATTGCTAAATAGTAGTCAGTACCCCCAAGCATGAAATTCATTGCCATTTTCCTGGGCAAAACCAAACACACACATTAACCCTCCCTTGATTGTTATCTGCAGATGCCACCAGCTTTAGATGCCACAACAGCAAGGGAGAGATGTTTTCTACCTGGCTTTACATACCAACAGAGAACAGAATGCTTTGCTTTCCTTGAAACTGCCAAAAAAGGTCAATATGAACTCCAAAACACCAGCATCCATTTCTTTACAGACATTTGATGTAGAAAATGAAATATGTTGGACTATTGAATAAATATAATCAGCTTCCTTTGGCACTGACCCTGGTACAGCATAAAGAACATGAGCACTGAAACCCGACACATCCTTCAAATTGACAGAATTTGAATCCTGTCATTACCGCTTACTAGCTGGGTGTTCTTAGATACATCACTCTCTCTGAGACTCAGTTTGCTAGATTTGGAATAAGAGTGACAATAACAGCTACCATTGGTGAGAGTCTACCAGTGCCAGACATGACAGCTTTGTGTACATTCAGTCTTTAAGTCCTTACAAAAACCACATAAAGGGTGGTTTATACGGATCCTTTTTTTTTTTTTTGAGACGGAGTCTTGCTCTGTTGCCCAGGCTGGAGTGCAGTGGCGCCATCTTGGCTTGCTGCAACCTCCCACTTCTGGGTTCAAGTGATTCTCCTGCCTCAGCCTCCCAAGTAACTGGGACTACAGGTACGTACCACCACACCCAGCTAATTTTTGTATTTTTAGTACAAACATGGTTTCACCATGTTGGCCAGCTGGTCTTGAACTCCTGAACTCAAGTGATCCACCCACTTTGGCCTCCCAAAGTGCTGGATATATGGATCTTACACAGGAGAAAAATAAGGTTCTAAACTAACAGGGAGGAAAGCCAACATGTAAAATTGGGTCTGTCTGACTCCCGAGCCTGAGCACTGACTCCTGGGGACATTGCTCCTCTCAGCCCACCTATTATGGTACTAGAAATCACAGCATGCAGGCGAAACCTCAGCACAGTCCCTTACATGGAGTCCACACGCACCCGGTGTGTTTCCTACCTTTCATCGCCCCCTCTCCTACCCATCTCATTCTGTTCCCTTCACATCTCCACCTTTTTCCAAATGCTTTAATATTTCTTCTAAACCTAAAATCTCCAGCAGTCATAAAAAGACTTCTAGACATGTCTTGATGTTCATACTAAACTTCCCATTAATTTATAGAGATATGGATATCAACACAAAAATAAATATGGCCTTAGATGTGTATATATAGATATAGAAATAGTGGAAGGAAATGTTAACAGTGAATATCACTGTATGGTGGAATCATGAATGATTCTTACTATCTTTCATTTTTTTTGTATTGTGTCTGATGAGAGTATGTTTAAGCAGGAAACACTAGCTATTTCTAGATATTTTTCAAAACCATGGAAGGAGACCATTGCACTCTTTTTAATTTTTTTCATATTTGCATTTGTTTCCAGAATAAACAAGGGCCATTCAGTCACTAAAATTATATTTCTTTTATTTTTGCTTACTTTTTAATATGTTCGAATGCTACAATTAATGCACAGAAAAAAAATCTAGTTCACACTTAGTGCTGATGATGTTCCTTCAACGTTGTCAACAGGCAACTGTAGCCACAGTGGGCCTGTGATGACAAGCATTACTCCAGTATGAGACAGGGAGACCCAGAATCAGGGCCAACAGACCTGTTCATATGGGAGATGGGGGCTGAAGCTGGGTTCAGAGCCAGGCCCAGCCAAGCTCCTCCCGACCAGCCAACCACCTCCCCCACTCCACCCTTTCCCAAAGTGACCATTTTTTACACATAAAACCAAGCTTAGGTCTGGCTTGTTTCCCACACCCCTAGTAATGGCTGGTGATTATCTCAGACAGTCAGGGCTGCCCAGATTGCCTTGGAAAATTCATGCCCAGAATAAGCTTAGTCTCCTCCTCTTCAAATCTTCCCAGGCAAAATAGAAAGCTTGTGTGCTATCTTCAGAGTTTCCTTCAAAAATCATGTTTCCTTTGGCTCCACAGAAGTGAAGTTAGTTCTCCCTGTCCCAAAAGAGAACCAAAATGGCCACAGAATGCTGTGTACTTGAATCACATTGACCCAAAGTGATCACCTACCAGGTTACCTCTAACATCAGGTTCTAGAGGTCCTACGCCCTCAGCTTTAAGCAAGAACCTGAAAAGTAACAACAGGCTAAAAATTTGCTTCTGCTTTTGCTGTAAGACGTTGCTGAGGCTGCTGTTGATTCCATCACCTATTTTCTTGTGCAGCCCCAAGTTGGAGTTAAGACTGAGAAATCCTCATCTTCCATGGGAACTGATGAATTTTCTCTCTCATGGGTAAGTTATATTTCCCTTTTCAAGTTGCTTCCAGGAAGTTCAAAGCCAAATGCATGGTCCTGCAACAACTATGCCAAGTCATACAGCCTGAATACCTGCAGTCGGCTCTTTCCCATAGTCTCCACATTTCATTTACTTTATATCTACACTTATTCTTACTTTGTATTATTTCTTAAGACTTTATTCTTTACTACCTATTAGCCAACTCAAATCCTGTTTAAAATCTATTAGATATAAATTAATAAGGCCAGGCACGGTGGCTCACGCCTGTAATCCCAACACTTTGGGAGGCCAAGGAGGGCAGATCACTTGAAGTCAGGAGTTCAAGACCAGCCAACATGCTGAAACCTGTCTCTACTAAAAATACAAAAATAAGCTGGGTGTGGTTGTAGGTGCTTGAACCCAGGAGGCAGAGGTTGCAGTGAGCTGAGATCACGCCACTGCACTCCAGCCTGGGTGACAGAGCCAGACCCTGTCTCAAAAAAAAAAAAAAATGAGTAAGACACTGCTGGCTGACACCAGCCACACCAGAGATACCATCCAGAAGATACGCTCCAAAGGGCACCAGAAGGGGCCTCTCCTTTCCCCACCCCAGTCTCAGCTACATGACAGCTCACATTTTAAATTCATTCATCTAGCAAAACTGGTTTTCTCCTATTCTTAGGAGTTAAAGCAAATATACCTAGGAAGGATGCCTCCCTATTTATCCTTGCAAATAAGTTTATTATGATCTTGTCTAATCATACATAGCTAAGCACAGGTGTGGATTTAGGAAAATCGACACTAAGAGAAAGGACAATTGAGTTTGATGAAAGATTTAAGGGGTGTTTGAGGATTAGGAATGTTTGCACTTTGAGGAATTGCTTTTCTGAGACAAGCAAGCTTGTAAGTGAAAAGGCTACTTGATACAAGAAATGGAGGGAGAACAGGCTAAAACTCACTCTACCTACTTCACAATTTGGAATAAACACCCAAACCGAAGCCCAGGAGTCTGTGGTGAGGGTTTGCTATGTACAGTAGCCAGCACCGCATAGCATTTCATAGTTCACAAGGAGCTCTTTTCAGATATTATCTTATTTAATCTTCAGAACGACCCTGTATGTTTCCATCATTCTTCTTATTCCATAAATATGAGAACTGCAGCTCAGAGAGGTTAGTCACTTGTCCAAGAGCACACAACTATTCAATGGCAGAGGGAAGATAAAAACATAGGTCCCTTCCACTAGAATATGGCCTCTAGGGCCAACCTGAGCCACATCCGTGTCATGCGTATGGAGCAGACCAGCAAGAAAGAACAGCTGTGCTGCCCCTGGCCTCCAGCTTGCCAGGAGATGGAGTGTGTGAAATCTGATTCCAGCAGCCTTTCTGCCAGAGCCCAGCGGCCTTCATACCACACAGTCTGCCTTTGGGTAACCCTAACTAACAGATCTCCAAACAAAACCGTAACTGACAGTCAAAAATGAAAACCTCTGTCTGCTGCAATGTCCATGCCGAAGATGAGATTTGCCAAGTAGAAAAGAAAAGATTTGCCAAGTAGGAAAGTCTGTTTCCTGTACTTTACACCAATTGTTCTTCCTTTACTCTGCATATATGAAAGTGTTTCTGGGGCACTTGAGTATGGGGTGCTAAATTTATGACTTCTAAATGTTCTAATTTATTTATAATCAAGTATACATGAAATGAGAAGAAAATGCAACTCTCAGCAACAAATTACACCTCCCTCCCCCAACACTTATCAACCTCGAAGCCCTCCTCACAGACAGCAGATCAGGGTTTCTTTTTATGTGAGTGTGTGTGACAAAGTGTCACCCTGTCGCCCAGGCTGGAGTGCAGTGGCATAATCTCAGCTCACTATAACCTCTGCCTCCTGAGTTCAAATGATTCTTCTACGTCAGCCTCCCAAGTAGCTGGGATTATAGGGCCTGCCACCACACCCAATTTTTTGTATTTTCAGTAGAGATGAGGTTTTACCATGCTGGCCAGGCTGGTCTCGAACTCCTGACTTCATGATCTGCCCACCTCAGCCTCCCAAAGTGCTGGGATTACAGGCATGAGCCACCATATCTGGCCAGATCAGGGTTTCTAAGTCCCCATGTTTGAGGAGCTCCTGCAATGACAGTGCCCTCCCATCCATTGTCACCCTGTTTGGGGCAGGGGCCCTAGCCAGCACCAGCCAGAGATAAATCCAAACCTCAAGGAGACCCACTAGGCAATCAGACCTTTTGGAGGAGCCAGGCTGGATGCAGGCCAGCCGCAGGACCAAGGCACTATGATGGCTCAGCTGAGCTCTGTCATGGGGACAGCGAGGAGACCTGCAGTCAGAATTGGCAGTGACCCTGGCCACCAATGACAGCCTGGAGCTCAAGAGGTCAGGGTCAGCCCAGAGCAAACAGATAGGCCCAGGGAGGGCACTTGTCACCATTGGCAGTGGGGGAGACCAGAGAGGGCACAGAGGCCAGAAAATCCAGCAATGGACTTTCCAGCACAGGGCAGGAGCTCCTGAACTAAAAGACGGAAGTCAGGGTGTCAAATCCTAGCACCACCATGTTCTGGCTGAGTAACCCCAAATATTTGTCCTTGGAGTTTGAGACCAGCCTAACCAATATGGTGAAACCCCGTCTCTACTAAAAATATAAAAATTTGCTGGGCATGGTGGCAGGCGCCTGTAGTCCCAGCTACTTGGGAGGCTGAAGCAGAAGAATCACTTAAGGTGGAGGTTGCAGTAAGCTGAGATCGCACCATGGCATTGGTGCCATCCTCATTGTGCCCAAGTTTCTTAATTTAAAAAATAGGAGTAAGAGACCGACTTCACAGGATTGCTGTGAGAAGTGAATGAGATGATATTTATTAAAATGCCAGTGCAGGTATTATCTGGCACGTGATAGGTGCTCCATAAATGTGTCTTTTTCTCTTAAGACTCTACTGGAAGTCGCAAGTGCTCCATGCCTCAAACTAAATACAATGGCAGATGTGGATTTGTTTTGCTTATCTTCTTTTCTTTGTTAGTTAGAGTACCTAAAAGTTGGTTCTTCAGTATGTGAGAGTTCAATTTCAATGTTACTTCCCCCCCTGCATCCTTCACACCTTTCTAATCTTCCTATAGGCATTGTTAAATACACTTCTCCAAGAAATAGTATATTACATACTTGAAAATATTATAATATTTGATGAGGGGCATACCAACCTCTGCCACAGTCACCACCACTCCCTATTGTCTCACTCCTGGCCCTATCTGCACAGAGGTGAAGAGCAACAGCACATACAGCCCACCCCAACCCTATCATGGCATCAGACAGCCATGATTCCGTAATGGCTATCCTACTACTGAGGTTGAATACAGTTCCTTGGCAGCAGAGCCTAACTCAGCAGAGCAGCTGTAAGTCCTCTGGTGGCATCAGGCAAGCGGTAGCCTTGGCAAGCTGGGGAGGGAAAATGGAAGTACATCTGGAGCCTTCCAGGGGTGGCCAATACAGGTAGCAAGTCAGCATCAGCTCAGTTTCCAGAGCGCCACTGTATCTCAGAAGAGAAACAATTACTCAAGAAAATCAAGGCCTGTGAGCCACTCTCCATTTCCCTCCTTAAGAACACAGAGGGGGAAACAATGCTTGAAAGCAGATCTGATTTTCAAGCTTTCACTCTGCTTTTGCTGAGATGACTTAAGCGATCCAAACCTCAAAAGCCTCTAGCCTCCACGAATTCCAAATTACCCTGGCAGCAGTGGAGGGCAGTGACCAACAGTTTCCTCTTCGAACTCCTTTCAGCTTTATTGGTATGGTTGGAAGGAGTCAAGGCAGAGCACACCTAGACAGCAAACGCATTTCAAATTCCCAGGCCTCCTTCAGCCTGTGGCCTTGCTCAGCTCACTGTGATGTAGTTGAATGGGCCTTGGGGGTTTTATCCGTATGAAACATGCTGTGTTTGAGAGTTGACAGCTTGCTGAGCCATGGCAGAGGGCAGGAAGCTCAGGAAGGAAAACAGCATTCGTGGAGGGGCCTCACTGGAAACTCTCAGGGGCTAGAGATGACATCCAAAATATTTAACAACAAAGGCAGGCAAGAGAGGACCAGCAAATCAAAATGATTGCCCCACCAGTCCTGACCTGAGGATGTCAAACCAACAGCCACATGGAGAAAGTAATGTTATTATCTACATTTTACAATTTTGAAAGCCTAACACAGAACTCATGAACAGCTCTATAAGCTTCCATCTGGTCTGCTGAGAGGCCTGGCCACTGCCTCCAGGAAGTCAGAATGAGACCAGTGAACAGCTGTAAAATATCTTTTAGAAGAAGGACATCTGGTCTGGTCCTGGAATCACATGAGCTTCCTGGTTGAACTCTGAGGTCATGGGGTTTATTATATTTACACGAAGAGCTATATTTTCACCAGAATCATAATGCCATCAAATTGGAGGACAGGACTTCAGAAATCACAGCAAGGTTTCTGCAGGCTAGTGACAGAATTGAGTCCAGAACCCAGGCCTCTGGTTCCCACCCTGGGAACCTTCAGGCCACAGATGCACCCTCGTTCAGGCCCTTCTGATGTCTGTAGCATTGCATGGTTTGCCAAGCTCAGCTTTGCCACAGGTGAAAACAGGTGCAGAGGTATCTCAGCTCTAGATTCACGTTTGTTGATTGGAAATTATAACCAAGTGATGGACTTGATCCCAGAAGCTCCTATGAAGATTCAGGAATTGAAAGTAGGACTGAGGGTGAGGAAAGGCAATATGTTAAGACTGGAAACTCATGTATTTTCAAAATGATCAAATTGAGGCACTGTACCCTGTAGTGCATGGAAATAGTCTCATCTTGATCCAGCTGTTCAATTAAGAGAGTGCACTTGAGGCACTTTACTGGGTGCATTTAATGCCTCGGTAACTTTTCTTAAAAAAGGAAAGCAAAGCCATAATCTGTTTATTTTTCACATTGAATGCCCCTCTAAAAAGCCTAAGCTGAAATTTAAAGATATTTACAGAAGCACCCATAAAGAAAAATAACCAAGCCTGCTGCCACCCAACTGACAGTTTTTTAAAGCTTAAGCAAGAAAATTATATGGAAAAGCCTGAAATGCCTGCCCCACCTCCAGGAGCACAGGCATGTGCGCACACACACACATACACACAGACACACACACGTGCAGTTCCAGCTTCTCAGATACAGTCAGCCTCATGCCCACAAGCCTCTTTCCTGGATATATAGTCACAGCCACCAAGCTAATGAGATCCCAACTGTCACCCTCAGTTTTTACATCTGTTTTTAGTGTTTTCATTCCAAGACTGTTGCCCAAAAGGCAGTGAAAGGCAAAATGCATCATATCAGCCTTCTTCCTCCTCCTCTTTGGAATAGTAGAGTCCCCACGTGGCAGCCTGGAACAGAGACCCTCTGCTCCCTGGAAAGGGAAGGCGCTGACGCAAGGAAGATGGCAGGGCTAGAGTCTCCGTGCCACTTGCAGCAGTTATTGATGTGTGACCACAACGGCTGGGCAGGGGAAACAAAACTGTTAAACGCTCTAGAAAAATCCTGTGCTGCAAATCAAGTGCCAGAGCAGCAGCCAAGACACGTGAGGGCCTGCACTGATGGAGTAACTCAAAGTCGGGACAGTGTGAGAAAGACGCTATTTCAAATTGGAGGAAGGGTAATCTTTCCGAATGAATAAAATGAAGGAAATGAGGCTTTAATGAATGTTTTTTAATAGGTCCCCAAACGTGAAGTATGTATAGATGCTCTGAGGAATCAGCAATCCACTGCAAAATTACCTTCAACCCGAGAGCAACGAATACGAGTTCCCTAAATCATGACCAATTTGTTTTTATGACAAAAACAAAATGCACCTTTTTTTTAGCCAAGTCAGTGGACTTTTTCATAAAGAGTTTTTAAACACTGGAGGGAAATATGCTACTTCAGTGATTATGCTGAGGTGGAGGCTTAAGAGAGGTTAGATTGCATTTTCCATACCACACATGTACTTATTAGAAAAGGATGTACTTATTAGAAAAGGTAGTTTTTAAACTTCTTTTCAGAGCAATTGACATCAGTGCCAGGAGCAGGCACATTTTTTTAAAAAGAGCAATAGATAGAAATGTTAAACTGCCCCACTGTGCGCACATACACACACACACACACACACACACACACACACACACAAGCACACAAATACATACATCACACACACACATGGAAATACTGACTAGTCTCTTCCATTCTGTCTTTATTTTAATGGGGAGCAATGATTACCTACCTAGGCGATTGTCTGCAAAACACCACGCAGGGTGACACTGCCACACTGCAATTTAGCCAGGGGCCAAACAGCCTGGCAAGGATGCTGGCATGAATTTTTCACGGATTACCCATGGCTAGCTTCTTACAGGATGTGCTGTGACATCAGGTTGAAGGTATGACCAGCCAAGAAAGTGAAGTGGGAGCTGCCACGGGAGAGGGGAGAAGAGTATTATCCTCTCACCCACCCAAAATGAGCTGGTCAGAGGATCAGTCTCAGCCAAGAGCAATCAAACCAAATCTTGGTCCCTTCTCTACCTCTCGCTTTAATAGATAAAGTTGCTTATGAATTATTGAACAACTATTAATAATCTAACAATTTAACAATTGATAACTACTATAACTAATAACTATTTAATAATTTAATAGTTCATAATAGACATCTGTAAATTATTCATAACTGTCAAGCATCCCCAGTGGATTCTTGGTGGTTTGTGAGTTTAAGAGGAAGAACTAACTCCATTTCCTATAAAAACCCCAAGTGTCAGGACTTGATTCCTCTTAACAAGATATCAACAGAGGGAGACTGGCAGGCTATCAATCCTTGCCCTCTTTTATTGCCCAGAAAAGCTCTTATAACTTTCCAACAGCCATGCTGATGGGGGAACAAATAACTGTGGCCTTCCTGCAACAGTTCTCTCCTAGCTAACTCTATCTTTGGTGCAACAGACTCTCCATATGTACACACTACCAATATCCTCCCGTGTGAAATGGGAGCTGTCAAAAATCTGGAACCAAATCTATACTCAGAATTAGTTGGCTCAATCCCTTTGTAGTTCACAAGCATGATGATTGGGTGCTCAAGCCCATGTGTGAGGCATGCCTCCCTCAAACCTTGTTACAACATTGGCACAGCACCATCTGATGTAAAAAGGAAAAAAACTAATTGGCCTAATTTCAAATCCTCCTGGTTTATGTTCAGTAACTAAATTACTCAATCACTTATGAACTAATGCTTGAGATTTTGAAACCATGGATTTATATTTTCCATATTTCCTTAAGTTCAATTTGATTATTTGTGGATGGACTCTTTCCTCTTCTTCTAAATTTATTATATTTTTCTCTAAAAACTGGAAGATATTACTTCTTAGATCTTTTAACCTGAGCTTAAGAATACTTGTGAAAGAATTATCTAAATTTTTATTGCTTTTTTTTTTTTTTTTTTTGAGGGAGTCTTGCTCTGTTGCCCAGGCTGGAGTGCAGTGGTGGGATCTTGGCTCACTGCAGCCTCTGCCTCCCGGGTTCAAGTGATTCTCGTACCTCACCCTCCTGAGTAGCTGGGATTACAGGTGTGCACCACCACACCTGGTTAATTTTTGTATTGTTTAGTAGACATGGGGTTTCGCTATGTTGATCAGGCTGGTCTCAAACCCCTGGTCTCAAATGATCTACCTGCCTCAACCTCCCAATGTGCTGGGATTACAGGCATGAGCTACCACAGCCGGCCCAAATCTTTATTACCTTAAATCTCAGATCTTAAATTTGAGCTCTCAAAATTAAGTGCATCGAAACAGCTGAAACACTCATTCAAAAAACTAACTTCACACAATGCAAGATATACATTTGTTGTATTAGTTTATAAGTTCTCAAGTGCAAGAATATGTCTAATCTTTATTACATTTCCTAAAAATCACACTGACAGATGGTCAGAATCATTTAAAAAAAAATCTAACATAGAAATTTATAAGTAAGTTCTAACTCTACCCTGTCCAATTGGGTAGCCACTATCACATATGATGGAATAGTTTGGATATAGGATATGTGAATCTACTTTTTCAACGGTAAATTTTATAAAAATCTAGATACAGATCAAGTACTTCTAATGAAAATTTAGCATCCTACTGAGGATATAAAATATGCACAGAATTTCAAAGACTTAATCCAGATGAAAAGAATATAAAATCTCACTCATAATTTTTTAACATTGGTTATGTATTGAAATGAAAATGTTTTAGGTTGGGTTAATTCAAATTCATTTCCACCTATTTCTTTTAATTTCTTAATGTAGCTACAGGAAAATGTTAAATTACATATGTGGCTCATGTTATAATTTTATTGGACAGCACTGCTCTAGCTAGCTAAATATTGAGGGGTAACTAACAACAATAGCATATTATTCATTTATTATCAACATGCATTAGTACGTCTTTTGTAGCTATTGTAGAATTACAATGTTAATTATTTTCCCACACTCCTTTTATTCTAAGTCTAAATATTAAACAAATATGGGAACTGAATGGCTGATGGCTATCCTAAGAAACAAAGGTGATTTATTCTACTACTGCCAGTGGGCAGTAGTAAATGTCAGTCATTCCAATCACTCCCATACAACCTGGCTCTTGGCTGGGCACAGATACATAAAAGACAGCAACAGCATTGCTAAGGGAAATCAAGAGTTACACCCACATTAGCCATCTTAACCAAATAGATAGCATTCACAAAAGGGGGCCACCAAGTGTGACATATGAAGACAAAATCCCAGTCTTACTGAAAGCCATGAAAAGGCCTTTTGCAAATGATGTATTCTGGAGTACAGGTAGCATCTGAATGTTATTATAGACCCAATCACCTCTATATTTCATCTCTATTTCCGGTTATTGAGAAATTCCCAGGTTCTTTTTTCTTACCCACCAGAAAGGTTATAGACTTCATCAGGTATGTCCCCTTCTTCTCTTTATGTCCCATTATACAAGATGGCACACCAGTGCATCATACAACCCACCAGCCACCACTTCAGGAGTTTGCGGGGCTTTTATGCCTGTTTATTCATCTTGGCAAATATTTTTTAGGGTCTACCCTCTGTCAGGCTCTGTTTTAGGCACCAGTGTGATGTGACAGAAAATAAGGAAAATACAGATCATTGACGCTTATATTGTTTCTGCATCTTTTTATGATTTCACAGAACTCTATAATTTCCTGAAAACAAGTTAGTAACACATACTAACTTTTTAATTATGCAATGTTTGAAATATGAAAGAAGATAAAAAGAAAAATGCAATGAATAATCATGTATCTGTCCCTTTGAATTCCATATCCTATTTCTTCCCACCTTGACTCCACTAAATTAATGTCTATTAGGTCTGTGCATTTCCTTATACTTTTACTACATAGCCACATATCCCTAAGCAATATATGGTTTGACATGTTTTTAAATTGTATATTGATAGGGTTTGGCTGTGTCCCCTCCCAAATCTCAACTTGAAAATTGTATCTCCCAGAATCCCCACATGTTATGGGAGGGACCCAGGGGGAGGTAACTGAATCATGGAGGCCATTCTTTCCTGTGCTATTTTCATGATAGTGAATTAAGTCTCACAAGATCTGATGGGCTGATCAGGGATTGCCACTGTTGCTTCTTCCTCATCTTTTCTCTTGCTGCTGCCATGTAAGAAGTGTCCTTTGCCTCTTTGATTCTGAGGCCTCCCCAGCCATGTGCAACTGTAAGTCCAATTAAACCTCCTTTTCTTCCCAGTCTTGGGTATGTCTTTATCAGCAGCATGAAAATGGACTAATACATATATACATAAGTGTGTTTTAAATAGATGTTTTAAAAAACTTACCAAAGGTTGAAATAAGCAACTATCTCTGACTATATCAGAAACCTCAACAGTTTACCAAATTTGCTGATGAAAATATATTTTCCTTTTTACTCACCACCCAAGTGACATATACATGAGTATAATTTTAAATATTGAATATGATTACATATGTACATGGACACAGCAGAGTTCACAGCTAGAATAATAAAAAAGAAGTTCAGTGTGTTCCATAATCATTAAAAATATTGAAGAAGAAACTTGGAAATCACTTGCATACATGGGGGCATTTTTCTAAACTAACTTTAAATTGGAATTTTTAAATGCTGCAAAACATACAAAAAGGTTTACAATGAAAAGTAAGCCTCCTCCTGTCCTCATCCACAAGCCACCCAGTAACCTCCTCATAGGTAATCAATATAACTTCTTATGTATATATCCAGAAATATCACACACAGACAAGCAACCATGATTATATAAATATTTTTATCCTCTGTTTAATGGAAATGGTAGCACCTTGCTATTTTCATTTGATAGTATAGCTTACAGACCTTTTTATATTGATACATATGAGCTGCCTTGTTCTTTTTAATGGCCACATCCATTGTATAGGTCTGTCATGCTTGACTTAGCCTGTCCCATTGATGAAGAGGTTGTTTCAAATCATTTGAAACAAACAGTGCTACTGCGAAGACTCCCTGTATACATTTCACAATGTTCAAGAAGATCCACAGCATGTGCCCCTGGAAATGGAATTGTTGAGTCAGAGAGAGAGAGGTAAATAGAGATAACATATTTTGGTAGCTATTACAAAAGTGTCCTCCATAGAAGTTACACAATTTAACTCATACCAGGCATTTATAAGAGCATCTTTTTCCCCACCCCGTTTGCCAACGTAATGCACTATGTGTTATGTTCATCAAACTACGTGGTAAATGGTATCTCAATGAGGTTTTAATTTACAAATTTTTTAAGTGCTTAACAAATCCTGAATTTTAAAAGGAATAAGCATAACTTAAAACAATACAGGCAGGGCACAGTGGCTTATACCTGTAATCCCAGCCCTTTGGGAGGCCAAGGTGGACAGATCACCAGAGCTCAGGAGTTTGAGACCAACTTGGGCAACGTGGCAAGACACTGTCTCTACAGATAATACAAAAATTAGCTGGGCATGGTGGCATATGCCTGTAGTCCCAGCTACTTGAGAGGCTGAGGTAGGAGGATTGCTTGGACCCCGAGGGTCAAGGCTGCGGTGGGCTGTGATCGCGCCGCCACACTCCAACCTGAGCAATGCAGTAAGATCCAGTCTCAAAATAATAATAATAATAATAATAATAATAATAATAATACAAGCTAAGAGATATAAGAAGCCTAAAGAATGAAACACTGAGTTTGTTAAAAGGAGCGTGCTATAAAACTCAAGGCATGACACTATCCCATAAAGAGGTTTATTAGTTTCATCTGGGCAATAAAGACAAATATCTACTTACAATATTGCCCGACCTCTTATATAAACTAATTCAGATTGTTGACACACATATATGCCTTATAAAAACTCAGGGTGGGTTCTCGCATATGGAGAGAACCACCCAGTGCTGGTCTGAAGTTCAACTACTCGGAAATATCAATACTATACATGAGTGGCTGATGTAGGCTACATAGCATTCCCAGACTTAACTGATGAAAAAGATGAAGAAAAGAAAGGAAGATGAAGGAAAAATTAAGGGTAAAAGAAAGTGGTTCTTCCCAATGTCACACACGTCCTCATTGACCCCGTGATTGTCCGTCCTTCAGATCAATAGTGGGGGTGGATCCTGTGGATACCAAGATCAATGAATGTTCATGTCCCTGACATAGAATGGCATGATACTTTCATATAGTTTGTGGACATCCTCACATAGACTTTAAATCATCTCTAGATTCCTTATAATACTTAATACAATGTAAATGCTATGTATAGTTACATTGTATTATTGTTTACATTGTATATTATTTACATTGTATATTGTTTAGGGAATAATGAAAAGAAAAAAGTCTGTACATGTTCACTACACAGGCAATTTTTTTCTGAGTATTTTTTACCCATGGTTGGTTGATTCCACAGATGCAGAACCCATGGATATGGAGGGCTAACTGTATTCTTGAAGTTTCCTAAGACCTGATCTTGAATGTTCTCACCACAAAAAATTGTAACTATGTAAGGTGATGAGTATGTTATCTTTATTATGATAATCATTTCACTATATATACATATATCAAAACATCACATTGTATACTTCAAACACACACAATTTTTATTCTATAAGTATACCTCAATAAAGCTGAAAAAGTAAATAAAATAAGCAACCATGAAAAAAATAAAAATAAAATGAGCTACCTCTCAAAAAAAACAGTGGAGGTAGAGCTGGGTCACCTGGATTCTAAACCAGGGCTTGGCACAAGAGGATCCTGTCAAGTTGCTTGAGCCCCGTGGCCTCTGGCTCCTTGCCTATTAAAATGGAAAGGTTGAAGTGCAGTTTTAAGGTCCTTCCCAGCTGAAAGAAACCACTGGTACTACTGATTAATTGATGATGAGTGGCTTTTCCAAGAATGAAAAGGCTTCACTCGCCTTCATTCTAACATGCATTTGCTGGACACAAGGCTATAGCTTGAGGGTGGTCAATAACCACTGAAGCCAAAGAACAGAGATTTCTACAAGCATTAAGTAAAGGTACTGTAACCTCAGGATCTGGCCAAAGAGTCCGTTTACAGGCATCTGTTTGATCACATACCATGACTGAGAAGGATGAGACAAAACAGTCTGAAATCTGGTGTCAATAAGGTTGATGAGGATTAAAATCAATGGGATAAGAAACTCACTACACTCAAGACCATCGCAATGGAACTGGTTATTGTACATCTAATCACACCTACCATAAAGCCCAAGAGAAACCTTCCACTAAATGAGCTTTCACATCATCAGCTACAAAGCCTGTGATGGGGCGACTGGTCCTAAGGATGCCCTGCAGAGGTGTACGTCCACAGGAATGTAAAGCAGGGAGGTTCAGAAAACAAGAAGATCACATCTAGAACTCAAAATCCAGCAAAATGGAAGTCACCAGAAAATATCCAAATCAAGATACAGGCATAATGGTCATTTTTATCAAATACAGAAATTCCATCGGCCAAAAAACAGACACTAAATGAAAGAAGGGACTTGGTGCAGAAACAACGTTGAAGAAACAAAACTGAAGACCTAAAATAAGAAGGCAGTCAGTTGGCCAAGCACCATTTTCCACTTATGAATTAATTATTCATTTGCTTAATAAATGTTTACTATTGTAGACATTTTGTTATACTTAGCTACCTTCCTGCTACCTGTCTTCAAGTTATTTTATTGTTCATTAACTGGTCCCACCCAAAAGAGTAAACAAAGAAAAAAGTTAAAACTCCTGGAAGTTGATCTTACTCATGTAAGTAACAGCAGTAAAAGAGCATGTGACATTATGCAAGAGGCAGGAAGAGGAAAAACTGAAATTGAGTCTTGTGGAGAATCAATAGATTCCATTTGTCCATCATTTAAGAGCCTGTGTGGCTGTTAACTCCACTGACACTCCCTAGAGCTCGGGTCACTTGACCTGGCCTGAACGTCCCACCAAGGAGCTGGCTTGTTCATTTTCAACTTCCTACCTCTGGGCCTCCTGAACTCTGATTCCCCACCTGGAGCAGGTATCCACAAGCAGACACATCTGGTACCATGACACATGTGCTCTCAGCCTCACTCCTAAGTTCAGCCATGTCTGGGTGGACCATTGTGTGGTCCAAGAGGCTTCAGCTCACTTCAAGATGATCATATCTTACATAGACCTCACAGCCTCAGTTCTTCCCAGGGGCATCCCCAAGACCACAGAGGCTACTGAGAGATGTCTAGGCCTGTCCACATGCGCAGTTCACGAGTGCAGGAGAATGAACATTCTCAGGGCCAACGCCCGGCCAACAGGGGAGACAAGCTGATGGCAAACGCTGTCCTGGCCTCCTGGCCTCACTGCTGACAATTCTGAAGCCTCCTCAGAAGTCAGCTGGGTTGAACTGCCATGGCCCACAGCAGTGCCCTCAACCATGCATCTGTCTTAGTCAGCTCAGGCTGCCATAACAAAATACGACAGACTGGGTGGCTCAAAAGGCAGAAATTTATTTTCTCACAGTTCTGGAGACCAGGAGACCAAGGTCAAGGAGGCGGCAGGACGCGGGCCTGGCGAGGGCTTTCGGTTGTCTTGCAGACAGCTGCTTTCTCACTCTGTCCTCACATGGCCTGGCCTCAGTGCATGCACATGGGGAAAGAGAAAGAGGACAATCTCTCTGGTGTCTCTTCTCATGCACACATTAATTCCACTGGGCAGGGCCCCCACCCTCAGGACCTCATTTAACTTTAATTACTTCCTTAGAGGCTCCACACTGAGGGGTCAGGACTTCAACACATGAGTTTGGTGGGGACACATTCAGTCCATAACAGCATCCTTACTCCTTCCCTGCCTCAGTTCTACTCTTTCACTGCCTCAGTCTCCCAATTCCCTCACTCTGACTTCCTAGAATCACCTCCCAAATAAATCACCTGCACATAAAGCTTCTTCTCGGGCTCTGCTTTGAAGATCCCAGCTAAAATAGCATGTCTCCTGACATTGCACTCTGATGCCACCTGGCCAGATGTCCTCTGCCAATCTAATGCTAATCCCCTCCCCAGGCTCATCTGTTCTCAATCCCCTCCCAATTTAACCCACCCATCACCTAGACTTTAAGTTCACCATCAAGTCATTCAACACATATATTTACTCGGTTCTTATTACAAGCCAGGATCCTAGTGCAAATGCTCACAGGTCTCAGGCAGTTAATGTGTTGGGGGTTAACGTGCCAAGCAGACCAAGGTCCCCTGTGTCATGTGCCCAGTGGCACCAAGTTCCATACTTTTCATTTAAAAATGGGAATTTTTTATTTACATTGAAAAAAGGATCCATTTTTATTTTGTCTCATTTTACCTTAACTTTGTTTTATAAAGATGTAAAACATATACATGGTTTCAAAGTCAAATATACCAAAAAGGTACATTCAGAAAAGACTAATTTGCATTCTTTCCACCTGTTTTCCCCTTGCCCCTCATGGGTAACTATTAGTTTTTTTGTTTATTCTTCCACTTAAAAATATAGAAGCAAAGTATCCCAATTTTTAAATGTTAGTAACTAATTTAAATCTATTCTTCATACAACACAGATCATGCCATCATCTTAGAGCTTCTAGTTTGACACATCTGTACAAATTTCTGGGGAGGCAGCAGGAAACAAACACAGCCTGTAAGCTCTCAGAGCGCTCAGCCAGAGTGAGAGGCACTTACCACACAGTATGACCAGTGCACCAATAGGGTGGGGGTAAGAGCAGTGGCCCCAAAGATGGCTACATCCTTATCCCTGGAACTTATGAATGCTCAAGGGAGAAGTGAAGGTTGCAGCTGGGATTAACATTACTAATCCAATTGCCACGGACCATACACATGGGCCCAATGTAATCACGGGGTCCTTAGATGTGGAAGAAGGAAGCAGAGGAGTTCAGAGTCAGAGAGACATTTGAAGATGCTGGCTTTGAAGATGGAGGAAGGGGCCACAAGCCAAGGAATGCAGGTCACCACTAGAAGCTGGAAAAGATAGGAAAAGAGGTTCTCCCCTAGAGCTTCCAGAAGGAACACGGCCCTACTGACACTGTGATTTTTAGCCCACTGAGACCCACTAAGTTTCAAGCCACTAAGTTTATGGCAATTCGCTGCAACATCAACAGGAAACTAACATATGGAATAAACCCAGGATGCGGTCTTGGGGGAACACAGGGTATCAGGAAAGGCTTCCCAGGGAAGACGACATTCGGCCAAGTCCTAAAGGATGAACCAGGTTTGTGGGGTGGGAGCTCCAAAAGGAAATATCATATCAAAAGGCCTTGTGGTATTCAGGGAATTTTAAGGCATTTAAAAATGGCAAAATCTTAATTCCTTCAGCAATTTTTTTTTTTTTGAGATGGAGTCTTGCTCTTCACCCAGGCTGGAGTGCAGTGGTACAATCTCAGCTCATTGCAACCTCTGCCTCCAGGGTTCAAGCAATTCTCCTCCTGCCTCAGCCTCCTGAGCAACTTGGATTATAGGTACCTGCCACCACACACAACTAATTCTTATATTTTGAGTAGAGAAAGGTTTCACCGTGTTGGACAGGCTGGTTTCAAACTTCTGACCTCAAGTGATTCAACCACCTCAGCCTCCCAAAGTGCTGGGATCACAGGAGTAAGCCACCGTGCCCAGCAGCAATTTCTCAAATGATTCTCTTAGGAATGCTATTAGCCAATTTGCTTCATTTTACAGAGTCTGAATAAGAGACTTGGAGAAGTTGAGAAACCTCAAAAAGTTACACAGTTCTGGGTTTCTCTGTCTTCATTTGTGACATAAGGAAGTTAGATTAGATGAACCATAAGCCTATCCATGACTACTTACCAGATAAACTCTGATGTGTAAGAAATATAACAGCTCTCATTTTTGCCAAATAAATCTGGCTCTGGTCCCCCATACCACTGGGCTAGAAGGAAATTTGATCTTGGGTATTACTGACGCATATACATGCAGTGTACCCTGGCCAAGGTTATGCCAAGGTCCTGAGGTCTCTGAAGCATCTATGCATCAAGGATGCCCCTGGGGTCTTATCCTCTTGTTCTCTGTGATTACAGCTAAGATGCCCATTTTCCCAGCTGGCATTAGGTCCAGTGGTTCTGATGCCTCTAGGGTCCCATGCTCTGTGGCAAGGCTGGGAGTCTATATTCCTAGATGCATCCTCAGTGGAATGAACATGATGCCATCTCCTCCGTGGTACCACCACATCCCTAGCACATTGTTTCCATGGTAACCGCTTTCCAGGTTCCTAGAATCTCCCTCCCATTACTCCCCTCTGCATCTCAAAGGCTCTTATTTCCATCCATCAGGAACACTTGGAGACATCTCTCTGTAGAGCTTCACCTTTTACAGAAGAAAGGAAGAGCTGCCGTCTTCCAGCAATTTCGTCTGCCTCCCTAATCAGATCAGGGAGGACAACAGAGAATAAAAGGAGACTGCATCATTAATATCTCAATGAACTATCCTGGCACACTATGTTTCAGAAACAGAGATATAATTTTTGTTTTCTCTCACTAGGGAAAAACACTACTTCAGCATTTATGGCCATAAAATTAACTTATTAAAAAATATTATCCCCAAAATAATAATAGTCTCTCAGTATTATATAATCCAAACACAAGGTCATGTCTGCTTGGTGGTTGGCGAGCCACAGAAATACGCTAATCTTGCTAGATTGTGTAAGAAGGATATGAAAATGGCACCATGATGTTCTGGGGATTCTCTGATAGCAAAGGGAAGGAAAATAATTGAGGAGACCAGAATGGGGGAACTCAGAGTCAGTCAGCAAGCATTTTGCTTTGAGGACTTTTCTATCTTGCTCAAGAAGTTGTTAATGTTACGCACTGAAATATTCAGGATTCCTTCTTGGTGAAACAAAGCAGTTTCTCCCTGTCTCTCAAAATAATAATTATAATCATGATTGTATTAGTCTATTCTCATGCTACTAATAAAGACATATGCGAGACTGGGTAATTTATAAAGGAAAGAGGTTTAATTGGCTCACGGTTCTACAGGACTCGGGAGGCCTTAGGAAACTTGCAATCATGGCAGAAGGGGAAGCAAACGCTTCCTTCTTCACATTGCAGCAGAAAGGAGAAGAATTAGTAAGAGTGGGGAAAGCCCTTCATAAAGTCATCAGATCTCTTGAGAACTATCATGACAGCTGCAGCATGGGGGTAACTGTCCCATGATTCAATTACCTCTCACCAGGTCCCTTTCATGACACATGGGGATTATAGGAACTACAATTCAAGATGAGATTTGGGTGGAGACACAGACAAACCATATCAACAATAATAATAACAATCTATTTTACTCTTGCCAACGAGATCCATTCTAGCCTAGAAAGAAAGTGCTCTCCCCACCCTCCATTAAGAATAAGCGCAACATTATTCACAAAGCAGCTCACCTCTGGTAGAATGCTTACCTGCCGCCCACCCCATAAAGAAATTGGGCCCTTGCCCATTGATGGCCAGTGTGTCATCTGAATTGCTACCCTCTGCCAGGCAGGGCAACGAGAGAACATGTCATCTGACATGTAGACACCTCTGCCTGATCACCACATCTCGTAAGAATTGATTAAGCCTCTTCCTCCTGTTCCTCCCAGCCCTGCTGCCATCCCTCCTTGTTTCAGGATTCCTGAGCTTTTCCCTGATATTGGCATATCTGTCCAAGTACCCAACTCTAACCGTACACACCCCCTGCATGAATGATCATTATTCACTGGCAACAAAGGCCATCAAACTTCCTGCCATCACCGTGCCAGGAGTAGCCACCACTCTTTGAACTTCATATTGGAGCATTCCCACTGTTAATGCTGACGGTAAGCCTCATGAATTATTCAACAGCTTCTTTATCTAGGCTGGCAAAGAACAGTGTGTTCTGATCAGAGCCTGTAGTGTCCTGATCAAACAGGACTCATCCACCCATTGTCTTCCAAATTCTCTGTGGGTACCAGCAGGCGCCTCCAGATATAAACCCAAATCCCTGGTCACAGTTGCTGGTTCAGGAATAAGCAATTTCTCCCAAGGGGGCCAGCTAGGTTCTGGCTCATGCTCTATCCCATTAGATGGCAGAGGATGGTAAGGGTCACCATTGCCCCTCTTTGCTCTAAAAGCAAATCCTCTCACTCACCCAAAAGGTCCAGAATTGCAGTGCTTAGCATTTCCTGGGGAGGGAAGACTCAGAAAGTTGAAGCAAGCTCCCCAAACACACCACAATCTGATTGAAACCCATGATCTGTGTCAGAGTGGCAATTTAATGACCTACAACTCTTTCTGGTGGAGCTCATGTTCCTGGGTTGTGGGTTTTCATTCACTGTGAGAGGGTCTCTCCCACTTGGACATTTAAACTGGTCAAAGATTAATGAGGTTCCCAGCCGGGCGCAGTGGCTCGCACCTGTAATCCCAGCATTTTGGGAGGCCAAGGTGGGCGGATCTCCTGAGGTCAGGAGTGCAAGACCACCATGGCCAACATGGCGAAACCACATTTTTATTTAAAAATTTAAAAATTAGCCAGGTGTGATGGTGTGCACCTGTAATCCCAGCTACTCAGGAGGCTGAGGCAAGAGAATTGCTTGAACCTGGTAGATGAAGGTTGCAGTGAGCCAAGATGATTGCACCACTGCATTCCAGCCTTGGTGACAGAGAAAGACTCCATCTCAAAAAAAAAATGCTTAATGAGGTTCCTTCAAGGTGGAACTAGCAGGCCCTAGGGAATCTTTTAAGCTGAACTAGCCCTTCATTCTGTATTTTACACACATCATCCATTCAGTCTCATTAACAACATGTGAGGTTCACAGGGCAAGACAGAGATGAACCACATTTCACAGATGAGGAAACTGTCATAAGCCCAGGAGTGCATCACAAGTCCACGACAGTCGTGTCCCAACTCCTGTCCCAGTGCTCTTCCCAGAATTCCAGTCCCAGCTGGGTGCAGTGGCTCATGCCTATAATCCCAGCACTTTGGGAGGCCGAGGCAAGAGGATCACTTGAGCCCAAGAGTTTGAGACCAGCCTGGGTCAACACAGTGAGATCTTGTCTCTTTTTAATAAATAAATAAATAACGAAACTTTAGTCCTCCTTACTTCCTTCCTTGGTTCTCCTTCTCCAGTACAGATTCCATGCAAATCCTTCTCCAAAGTACGGAAAACATCAGGCCTTTTTGCTTGATTTTCCTTTGTTTTTCATTTTGCCAGATTTCTGTACAGTTTACATTCTCTACATGCCTGAATTTCTTGGAGAGGGCAAATCTGTACATAACTCACAGAAATAAAGGTGATATAAAGCTCATATAAGAACCTAACGATGGGACCTGTATGCAAGCTACACCCTGCCAGCCAGCTACCTCTGCTGGACTGAAATTATATCTCTCAGCTTTAAAGTCAGTAGATGATAGGGAAGAAAGTACTAGAAACTATTGTTTATTTTTCATCTAGTCTATTGGAGCTGTACTCAAATCATTTTTAAAACTTTTTAATTTGAAAAAGTCTTAATCATGAGCTTTAAACTGATCAGCAACAAAACTCACAATTAGGCTCTTTAGATAAATCAGAAAGTGCCTGTAAGGACCCATCTACTTAGACCATTCTGGGACTTCCAACAAGAAATAGTTACCACTTAGAATTTCCTCATCTCCTTTCACATCCACCGACAGTCTTGCTTCCAGCAGCACCTGGGTTCATCAATACCCCATAACATGAGCACCACAAGCATCCAGTCCAAGGGGAAAACAAAAAGGAACAAAATAAGAGAAGACAAGCATTGCTATTGGGACTCTGGAATTCAATCTGGCCCTTAGTGGCCTTCTCTATAATTACCGAGGGATCCCCAAAGGAAGCAGAACAACTGTCCAGGAAATTACCATGATCAGTAGAGGTGGGTTTGGTTTTCCTGCATTTTACTTCTTTAAGAATTGGCATTTTGGTTTCGGGAAAATACCTCAAAAAGACATGATGCTCTTGTTTTGGCAACAAAGATTGCCTACCAGGGTGGGAAAACTGTTTGGTTTCAAATTCCTGCTGCAAACAGAAAGGCTAGGAAGCCGAGTTTCATAATCTTCCTGAGCGCAAAGTCCTGAGTTTCAGTTGACCTTTTTGTTACACATTTCTGAGAAAGGAATCTCAATATGTTCATCAGGAAAAATAGCAAGTTTAAACGCCGTGTGCTGAGTGTTTGCCTAACAGATGCTTCATTCCACCAAGTCAGTCTCTCAGAGGCACCTTCCTAGGTATCCTAGAAAAGACTGTGAAGGAAATGTGTGCCAGCTGGTGCAGCCAAATAATGAGAGCTAGAAACAGTGCCTGGAGGTGTATGATTTCAAAACACACCTCTGCCATTTTGAACTTCAAATGTGATTCCCTGTGAGCAGTTTAGAATACGGAAATTCCAACATCTCTCTACCTTCGCAGGTGCACCTGTGTACAGGTCATGTGTGGGAGGTTAACTACAAAATGCCCAGTTGCTGAGCAAGACAGAGATGGTGAATGTCTGGGAGAATGTTTAAAATAGTAGAATCTGGACTACCCCAAAAGATGTTGGTTCTGCCTAAATAAACAAGAGGAGCTAGAAATATCACATTGCACATTGACAGGCAAGGCTCCACCTACCTTTTCCCTCACTGTAAATAAGTAACAGATACCCAGACCTAGGTCTGATAGAGGAACTGTTAGCCTTGCATTTTAATATTGAGCAGACTCTTAAACAATCAAAAGAATTTCGAATTTGTTAATCCTTTGGGAAACCACCAAACTATTTGCCATGCAGATACAAAATAAAGCATTCATGGTAAAAAAGATTTCTCGTACAAATTATGGAGAAAATTCCAGGTGTGACCCAACCAAAATATGTTGCCTGTCCAATTCTAAATAATTACATCTTGATCTTGACCTCAGCAGGAAGCCCAGGAGCTGAGAGCCTGTTGTCTGTGCATTGGTCAGGAAAGAAACCACCTTCAGAACCATTATTACCAAAGGAATTTAGAGAAATGTTCCTCTAAGGGGAAAGATAATAAAACAGAGAGCTCTGGTTTGGTTTCTTAAAAGGCCATTAAGTGGAACTAAAAGGCTCCTCTAAGATACTGGTCAGCAGCTCTACAAAAGAAACCCTCCTGAGTTTCACATCTCCTTCTAATTTGTTTCAGTGAAAAGAATGCAAAACATTGCATAGTAACCCATGACATGCATTATGTTAAATAAAAGTGTACCTAAGTTGATTACATTTTAGCTGACTGACACATACCTTTGAAAGCTGCACAAGCAGGCCTCCTTGTCCTTGCCAAGACAGAAGGGATTTGCGGTGCCGTGATCTGCTATTGCCTTAGAATACGGCCATCTTGTGTTCAGTCTCTGGGAGCTCTAGGGCTCCAACCCAAGCTTGCTGCAGTTTGAATACTGCATTGCTTACCCACAGAGATCTTGCTGCCACCAAATTCCTGTTTCCTAATTTCTGTCACAGTAAATAGTTTGATGGTTTTTTAAAGGAGTCACAAACATGAGTTACTTTTAATTGTTCAAGAACCTGCTGGATATTAAGATGCAAGCTTTTCTATTTCTCTACCAGACAACATTAGACAAGGATGGATCATACTTAGGCCTCGTTCCCAGCTGCCCTTAGGATAATTGTAAAAAAAATCAGTGGGAATAAAGACATCCCCCAAAAAATGAGTCCACTGTCAGTAACATATCTTGTTAGACAACAGGCTACAATGGCATTGCATAGAGCTATGCCCAATTGATTAAATATGGATATATAAGTTGATTGAATCAATTCTATAAGAAATTACATTATAGGTTTTCTATTCATTTGAAATCATTTCTATAAAAAATTGAAAGATAGATCCAAGGTCAGAAACCAGTCCTTTCTTACAAACTTGATTTGTGTAAGAGAATAGATTTGACTTAAGTCATTCTATTTATATGTCTTTTCTAGGAATATCACCCACCAAAACCATAACAACCACCGGAAGCTGCATTTTCTAATTATGTTAACTGAATCCCTGCTATAAGGAAAGAAATAACCAAGCCAGGAATTTCAGGTGGGCATATTTCAGAACCAAATGGCTCTGGAAGCATATGACCACAAAGAACAGTACAGTGAGGTCAATCAAGTCGGACAAAACTTCAGATTCCTAAAAGGTTCATTTTTTCTCTTTATTAACCATGAGGAACTAATTAGGCTTATGGCCCAGACAAGTCAAGTCCTGCTGGATTTAGTTCTCAGCTCTGTCACCAGCTATGCAAATTGCTACTGTCCCAGATTCCTCAGAAAATGTGAGGCTTGGTAAGTTGCTCCCATCCTTCCCAATAGCAGGATTAGTAAACGTGTCCGTGGAAACTTTACGGCAATTAACAGAAAGGAAAAATACAGCATTTTATCACCATAAGCCTTTGCCCAGCTATGGGAGAAGGCGAGGACTAGACAGCCCTGGCAACATGGAATCTGGGAGGAGTGTGGAGAGGAGCAGGGAGGCTCCTCTTTGGGGCCACACCCATGACAGCAGCCAACTAGCCATATCATGGCTGTGGCTTTGACTTCCAGCTCCACCTTGAAACCCTGACAGCATGATGACCAAATGAGTGTATCCAAACACTCCACTCAGATAAAAGGGATCAATACTGGAATTCTCAGAGCTGGGAGGCAGCTACCACAAAAGCTAATCCAGATATGCTGCCCCAATATGTTCTACAACTGCCTGACTACACAGCAAAGCATTCAAAGGAGGTTAAACTAAAATACAGCAAGATATGGATGAGAGCAGGGATGAAGACTTACACTGGCTGGAGACAATCCATCGCCAAGCAAATAAAGCCACCTAAAGCAACGACAGAGGCAAACAAAAATTAAATCTCATCACCACGATGGTAAGTAGCAGTTCACTGCTGAGGGTTCACTACCAATCAGGTCATGCTAACAGAGCTCAACTGTGCCAGAATCAATCCAGTAGGGATTCACTCAAAACCTGGCAAAGCCACTTCTAAGAAAGCCAGATGCTTCATAGACAACCGTTAGATGGTATATCTACAGGTCAAGGGCCATGGAGAATTTGAATTGTCAAAATATCAAAGTCAAATGACAGAATACAAGGGCAGCAGGGAAGTGCCTGGTTAGAAAAAGGAGTCATCTCTTATTCATGAGGCTATCACTCACTTGTGGAGGAGAAACTTAAAACCAAATAATTGCATCTTTTAAAAGTCATTGATAAGAATACATGAACCACCTCATGGAAAACATGGAATTAAATAAGAGCAACAACATCCTTTTTTATTTGAAAGAGAGAGAAAAAAAAAAACATTAAACTGGAGGGGAGGGAAATGCCTGAATTCAAAGCTCGGATGGGAATTAGAAACCGGCTATTGTCAGGTAAAGGCTCCATGGTCATACATAATTAAAACTCAGGCAGCCAGTGGCTCCTCACCAATGGGAGGTCTCAGAAAACTAAGATGGGGGGTGGGGAGAACGCCCACAGGAGCAGCTGCTGGTCCACTAGTTCTCAAACTCTGATGCACGTTTGAATCCCCTGGAGTTTTATAAAAGGAGAGATTCCCAGGCTAGGGAACTCTGCGGATAGGATCCAGGCATTTGTACTTTTTAAAGTACAGCTGATCCAGGGTGTTGAATCCATTAAATCTGGCTGAGAGGAGCTATGCACTCATAACCATTTCCAGTTTTCCAGGAGAAAGTGATGCAGCAAATTTAAAAGATTTTTTTTTTAATAAGGAGAGGTTCTATCACTCAGGGAACACCTAAGCACCACAACCCCAGACTCCAGCTGCTCCAAAGCTCCATCTGTAGCTCCCTCTCCACTGGAGCACATTTAGAAAAGCCCAGAGAAGGTTCTTGATCTCACCTCACTGCACTTACTGAACTGAACCCAAACTTCCCATTAGAGAGGGAGCAATGGGCTCACACACTGAACTTAGTGTTGATCTGGGCTCCAGTCTTTACCCTGACATTTCTTAGATAAGCTTAGACAAGTTCCCTAACTCATCTGAGCCTCAGTTGCCTCCGATCTGTCTCAGAAGGTTGTTTTGAGATTTAAGAGAGAATACATGTAAATCATCTTGCATGGTGGCACACAGGGCAGGGGACTAGTAAACATTTATTTGTTCATTTGTTTAAGGGACTATGCTGCTGCTAGAGACTGGATTTGAATTGTCAGCCTCAAAAATCCCCTTGCCTTGTGATAGCTCTCCAAGTCCTCTGCACACCAATGTGTGCCTAACCCTGAGGCTGACCTTTGGTGTCCCAGAAGGATCCTGATCAGAAGGTCTGGGTTCATGAATAGAATACACAAGCTAATCTGGTAGGATGTGGTACAATGATTTTTGATGTCAAAGATCTTTCATGGTGCCTTGCACATTGCAGATGAATAATAAATGAATATTTGCCGGCTGGATTATTCGAAGAAGACTTGAAGATAACCTGTGAATTTCATTTTAGGGTGATCCTCTTTTGCCTTCACATGCAATAAAAGTGACTGAAAATGTGATCTTACACAAGTTGGAGCATTTTCCTCCATCTGTTTAGTTTCTATATCTTTAAAACTAATTAATGGTTACTAACAGAACATAGAAGCAAACAGCAGAATGCAATTTAATAGTCCTGCCCCAGTGCTAGAGGAAAACTGCTCACAGCTAACTCTATCTCATAAAGCTCCAATTTTAGGGGGGAGAAGGTGGCATCCCTCTGCTTCTAGACAGGTGAAAGGAAATTGAGGATAAAAGATGGATAACACGCACTCCCTCAAGATGATACACTCAGAACAGATTTGACAGCACAGAGAATAGCTCTGGCCTTCTGCTCTGCTGGCCAAACTGGCACAAGTACTAAAAAGATGAAGCAGGAAAAAGAAACTGAAACATTCTAGGCAACTCATAAATTCCTAGGTCTATCAGGGAGTCTAACAACCCATTAGGCAACTGGAAAAACAGGCAATTATCTGCACAGCTCTGCTTCATTTTCTTATGTCAATATCCAGCCTTACACAAAGATGCTCGGCAGATGACTGAGTTCCTCTTTCGCCATTTTGAACTATCATTCACTGAGAAGGGCATGAGGACACAGTTGCAGGTCGGTGAGGGTGGGTGGGACACCAGCTTGGGAAACTGGGTGCAGGGAGGCAAGCCTGGATGAGCAGGTCCAGGAAAGCCCATACTGCTCAGCACAAAGGAAGAGAGAGCATCAGGAAGTACAGGGACTCATCCTCTCCCTGGAAAAGGGCTGAAAACCAATCACTGCAAATTTACCTTGTTCAAAGCTTCTTTTGTGACCACAATGGGCTAGATGGTCTCTGAGAAGACCTGGGAGGTTTATTTTACTAACAGAAACATTTGTATTTGTTTAAGTGGTGAAGCATGAAACCTCTGTGATGAAACAGCTGCTGTTCTATTGACTGAACCCAAAATTCTCACCAGGGAGGTAGCAATGGCGTTCCACACTGGACTTGGAGTTGATCTGAACTCCAGCCTGTCATTTCCTAACAGTGTAACTTTGGATAAGTGTCCTGACTCATCTAAGCCTTGTTTCCTTAAATCTACCTAAGAGGCTTGTTGAGGTTTGAATGTGAGAATACATGCAAATCACCTTGTATAGTGACAGCACAGAGCAAGGGCCTCATGAACGTTCATTTGCTCATTCATTTAAGGGACCGGGGTACTACCAGAGATGCTATCAGAGATGGAAAATGGGAAAAACTCCATTTCCCAGCCCTACTTTCCCCAGAACTCACCACCCAGGTGTTAGTGAGTGTAGTGCACAAATAGTGTTCCATGCTCAAGTATGTATAGGAAAAGCTGGAGTCAACAACACTTAACTAGCTTGTTCACTTGCCCAACTTGCAGAGCCATAAATAAGGTAATATGTGCTATGAGCTTCAGAGAAGACTTAGGGTGAGGGAAATAAAACCTGCAGCATTTCTCAAGCATAATTCTCAGGAAACACTCATCAGGAATAAAGGTTAGTAACACATGGGAGTAAGTGGCTCACCCAGTCACCCTATGGGATCTGACATTTCCTGATGGCATTTACCTAGGTGACAGAGGAGACATTCTGGAGCCAGAAACGATGATAATGCTACCAGGAAAGTAGAACACCACCCAGAGGAACACCACAGCAGCGCAGCCCAGCTTCTCCTCACTAGGGGCCAGCACAATATCCGTTCAGTGCCCTTTACTTGAAGAGAACGTAACTCTAACTTTATAAAGCATATTGTCAACAGAAAAGTCAGATTTTCTTACTGAAAAAAATCACTTTTTGTGTGAATGAATCAATTTTTCAAAGTGTGAAAACCTGTGCCATGAGAGATGACTCTAACACAGATGAGAAGAAAGGATTGGGGGTTATTTCTAAATTTTTCACATAAAATATCTTTGTTGATAGTTTTATGCTGGACTACCTCAAATGCACATAATTTGCATTTATGTAAAATGCCAATAGGCCTTCCTCATAACCAGTCACGTCATGAGTGCTCTTTCAAAACTATTCTCTCATCTGCCTCTTGATTCCCCTTCTACAGTCACCAACCCTTGCCACACTCACCAGGATTGTCACAAAACCTCCCAGGCTCCATGCTTACAATATTTCCCCTTCCAACTCTTTCTGCATCCTGCCAGTTTAAACTCCTAAATTAATCATTATTCTATTCCTCATTCAAAGACTTAGATATTCCGCCTTTGTATATGGAATAGACAAACACAACCTGGCAACTGGCATTTGAGACTCTCTCTCCACCACGGGGAGTCCAGCCCCTAGACTCTTACACTGACATTCTCGAGCCCCTGGCTCACCCTGCCCCTTCCCAATCCCCCACCCCTGTGCACTCCAGTCTCCCTGCCAAGGATGTCCACCCACTCTTGCCAACTCTAAATCCATAAGAACTCCCAGTACTCAGGTCCACAGAGTCATTCCATGTGACTCCAGTTCAGTCCTCCCTTCATCTATCTTCTATAGCAGGTTCTGTGCATTCCATTTAGCCCTTTGTCTTTTATTACCTTCTGCTGCTATTTATTGTTTCTACTGATATTTCATTGTTCATGTTTGACTTTCCCCACAAGTAAACTGCAAGTTTCTTAGAAACAGAAAGCACATCATATACTTTCTTTCTGTCTTAGAAACAGAAAATGCATCTTACACTTTCTTCTACAGGAAGCACATCATACACTTTTGCCAACAAGAATAACATGGAGGGGAGGAAGAGGGCAAATGGATGGGCTAGTTAGTAAACTTGAGTAGGAAAATTCACCCCTCTGAAGGAAAGCACTCATGCCAACATCCAAAGACCTGGGAGTCCTCCCTCATAATTACCACAAGGAATGCAGCCTGGCCTCCTTCCAGTTCCAGGTTCACTGCTGGCAGAGAAGGAAGCAGAAAAATAAATACACTGGGGCAGATGTAGCTATACCAGATAAGACAGTAAGATGATGAAATCTTACAGCCATAAACTGCTGAGGTTAACAACTTCTGACTTTAAATTTTCTTTCCTTTCCTCGAGGTTATGACTGAGGAGAACTTAGGTTTTTGCATTCAATACTTTTCAAAACAAAGGGCTGTGTACAGTTTGTGTGTTTATTTACATACACATTATCTATGCATATATGTAAAAAATAACATGAAAAACACTTCAAAAAAATCACTACCGCATCTTTCAAATTTGCAACCCCTCAAAAGTACAGAGTATAGCAAAAATATCAGCATGATAAAGCCACTAGAAATCATCATGGCCTTCACTTTTTTTGTGGAAAAATGACTGTTCTTCCTTACTATCTGGAAGATCAAAATAGGGATCTGCGCCTCCCGAGTTATTGTCTCTATCATTTATTTAAATTTGTTCCCTGCTATATAAAACAACCATTCTATATCTGATACCATAAATAATACTCAATTCACTAATTTTCAAGTTTCCTCCTCGGAATGCAAAGCAAAAGTTATGAAAAATCAAAAGTTCTTGTGGGATGAGCAGGTAGCAGACTAGACTGCAAGTCAAAGAATAATCTCTCACCTGCACACCTTACCAATACCTGTTTTGGGGGTACTCTGATGAGTCAGAAGCAAGTCTCATTATTTAAATTTTAAAGCCTAAAAAGCAAAGAATACATGTTCTCATTCCAGCAATAATAGACAAGCATATTTTTAAAACTGGATAAAATTTAAAAATAAACGTCTCTTTGAAGGCATCTAGGAGTTACCAAGACAACCAGAACCTGAAAGTCCAAACTCCCAGAGTAGGGACACACAGAAGCCACCCAACACTCTCTCCTCACCACCACCACTGAGGCATTTACTGATGTGTAAATTTCACAGGCAGAAAGAAAGGAAGCAAAGCAGAAAACAGCTGCTAGAGGGATGATAAACTAAGCAGAGCTGTCCCCACTGATGAAGATACAGTAATTGGAGTTCAGGGCCCACCAAAATGGAGGGACCTGGGTATCTAATCTGGGCTTTCATTTGGGACCTCTAAAGGGCTACACCTAGGTAAGGAAGATTGAACTGAGATTATACAACTTTTAACTGCCTACCAGGAGCTCAAGAAGAACACACCTCAGTGGAAGAATATACCATCAAGAGCCTCCATCATTTTTTATTTACAGTGCCTAACATTTAATTAAAAATTACCAGGCATTCCAAGACATAGAACCAATAGGAAAAGAAAAGACAATAGAAACAGACTCACAAGTAATCTAGATATTGCATTATCAGGCATAGACTTTAAAATAATTAACACGTTTAAGAAATAGGTGACAAGATAATTTCACCAAAGAGCCAAAATATATATATTCATATATATGAATCAGATGGAAATTCTAGAACTGAAAAATATAATGTAACAGAAGAAATTAAGAATGCTATAGATGGGTTACAGCAAAAAGACCCAGCTGAAGAGACAATTGGTGATCTAGAAGATGATAGTCCAATAGAAAATGCCCAGGGTAGAACATGAAAAGGAAAAGACAGGAAAATACAAAGAAAATCAAAAAAGAATATTTGAATCTATGAAAGGGAACTCATATGTATTGAGTACACGATGCAGGCTAGACACAGTTGTTTTAAAGTAACTAAGCTTCATTTCATCAGATACAACTTATTAATACATTTTCCAAAACTGAGGAAAAAACATTCATAGCTAATATTTGAGAGAACTTTCATTTTTCAAAAATATTTATAATAATAAGAGTTTAGAGATCACTTTACCATGTACAAGGTATGAAGCCTAGCAAAACAACATGATGTTCTCTGAAACTGGAAAAAAAACTAGGTTTATACGCTGCCATCACACACTCTGTGGACACTCTACAAGCCTCACTTAATGAAGTTCTAGAAAGCTATTGGGAAGAATAAATGAGCTAAGGTACATAAAATATCTAGCAAGAACACACAGACAAAATGAGTGACAGGTCCCTTTCCTCCTCCCCCCGGTCCTCACTTATGTAAACAACGTACGCTGAGTGTCTACAGTGGGCCATTTATTCAACTTAGGTCACCTATGAATCAAGCAAATGCAATATACCCCCATTTCAGATCCCATATGAAAAATAAGTGCTGTATCCTTGGGCCAACAATAATAAAGCAGTTAAAAGAATATGTTGGCCAGGCACCGTGGCTCACGTCTGTAATCCCAGCATTTTGGGAGGCCAAGGGGGGCACATCACCTGAGGTCAGGAGTTCAAGACCAGACTGGCCAACATGGCAAAACCCTGTCTCTACTAAAAATACAAAAATTAGCTGAGCGTGGTGGCGCACACCTGTAATCCCAGCTAATCAGGAGGCTGAGGCAGGAGAATCACTTGAACCCGGGAGGTTGCAGTAAGCAGAGATCACACCATTGCACTCTAGCCTGGGTGACAGAGTGAGACTCCTACTCAAAAAAAAAAGAAAATGTTAAACTTTGCCTCATTGGCTTAAAGAACATTGATGACACTGTCAGAAATATTGAAGAAGTGCTGGTTTAGTGAAGAAGGTGAAGAGTTCCCAGAATATTTTTGGTTTTAGATGCTGGCTTGTCTACTAGTTGGAGACATGCCTCAATAATTGGAAACCTGAACCTAGAGCTCAGAGGAGAGGCAGAAGTTGAGATGGGGTAAATAAAGCCAAGGAATGGCTGAGGCCACCATGGGAAAATGTACAGCAGGAAAGAAGGGTCAATATACTAAATATAGCCAGTGCAACTGGAAGAAGTTAACAGGTTCCCACAGCCAGAGTGAGCATCAGAACATAACATGGGTCTCTTGGGGCTTTCTTTATCCCATGAGTCGTAATCATGTCCTACTAACTAGATCAAGGCTCCCTATCACAGGATTTCCTAGCAGCCTGCACTTTTCCTTTGTGGTCCTTACTTTCATTGTATTTAGGTAATTTTTCGGTGAAACAATGGGTTCATTGCCTTTTCTCCTAGATTTTATGATCCTTGAGGGCAGAGGATGTCTCTTTTGTGTCCACAACCACATCCCCGGTACCTAAGCAGCACAGTATCTTGCAGGTAGTAAGCACCTTTCAATAATCTGATGAATAAAACAATAAGTAAAAGCAACTCAATGGTTATGAGCCTAGTATGCTGCTACTCATAATATGGTCCAGCAGCAGCAACAGCATCACCTGAGTGCTTGTGAGAAATGCCAATTCTCAGGCTGGACCTACTACATTATAACTCACAGGTGCTTTGTCTGCACATCAAAGTTTGAAAAGCACTGGCTCAGTGTAGGCACTTTTGACAAGTAGGCCAAGAAAGCCTTCCCCTGAATGAGTGGAGGGAGACGGAAGAAATGGTTTGACTCAGTAGCCTGGTTTCAACCAGGTTCAAAATTATTTGAGAACCAATTAGGATTGTATAGTAACTATATGACTGCCTGCCCCTAAATCAGAGGTTCTCACTTTGGCTGCATTTTAGAGTCACCTGGAGAGCTTTAGAAAATACTAATGCCTGGTTCCCACCTCCCCTCCACAGAGATTCTGATTTAATGAGTCTGGAGCCTGTCTGGGCCACAGGGATTTGCAAATCTCCCCAGATGGTTATAACAAGCACCCAAGGTTGAGAACCACCTCCCCAGATGATCAGCTCCTGCAATCACCAAGGCCTTCCCAAATCAAGTTTCTATTACTGCTGAAGAAAATATTTTTTGTCTCATACACTAGGATTATTTGATTGATTCTAGAGAGGACGAGTATTCTCCCTTGCTCCAGTGCTTCCGGATCTCATCCATAACTTACTTATTAGCTGCTTGGCCCTAAATCTCCAGTCTTCTTTGCCTGGACTTCCCATCTCTGCTCTCAGGATACCCACACTTTCCTCACTCAGCTTAGACCTTCTAAGCCTTAGACCTTGTTTGGACCTTTCCTTAGAAGAATTCACATATGACTTGTCCTTTCCCAGTATGGCTTGAGCTCTCGGTTTGAGAAAAGGCAGCGGACTCTCACCTCCTTATAAGAGTTCATCCTAAAATACCAAACGTTTGCCCTGCTCTGTTGTTTAGACAAACTTCTATTGAACTAGAGCCCTATTCATTTTCCCAGGACTGGCTCCCCTTCTTTCTCTTGTCTCTCACCCCAAAAACTACATCATGAAGAACAAAAGCTCCTATGTCAAAAGACTTATATCTCAATTTAGAATGGTCAATTTATCATGCATCTTAACAAAAGTTAAAACCATGCAGTTCATTCTCTTTATAGCAATGGCCTGGGGAGACCGACCTAACCACGGTGTTCCTTCCAGAGGAAGGGCTCTAAACCTAGGTCAGTTGTTCCCCTGTGGGCTTCAGGGGCTTGTGATGCCTTCCCCTTAGCTGTTATGCAAAATATGGTGAACATATCTATACTTTTCTATCCAGAAACCCATAATTTTCAGGAGATTTCCAAGAGTCTTGAGACACATGAAATGATACTCAACATCACTAATCAACTGGAAAAATGCAAATCAAAACCACAATGAGGTACCACTTCACCCCATTAGGATAGCTATTATGAAAACAACAGCAACGACTGAAAACTACAAGTGTTGGGGAGGGTGTGGAGAAATTGCGCATTGCTGATGGGAATGTAAAATGGTGCAGCCACTGTGGAAAACAGTATGGTACTTCCTCAAAAAATTAAACACAGAATTACCATAGGACCCAGCAATTCACTTCTGGGTATATGCCCAAAAGAATTGGGAATAAGAACTGGAAAAGATATTTGTACAGGAATGTTCACAGCCTGATAATTCAGAAAAGCCAGTAAGTGGAAACAACACAAATATCCACAGACAAATAAATTTTGAAATGCGGTATACATATACCATGCAATACAATTCAGCTTTAAACAGGATTACCTTCAAGCAGAGTTAGGCATCTCCCTCAGTTTCCCAGGGTCCCTTGGACAGAGCTTCTGCATATTATGTTGTAATTATTTCTTTGTCTGTACTAGAAAGTGAGCCCTGGAATACAGAGTCTGTACCTATGCACTACGGGTCCCTAGCACATGGCTTAATCAATAATTATTAAATGAATAATTGAATAAAAGAATGAATGAACAGATTATTTTAAAATTATATTAAAAACTATACATTAATAAAAAAGATACAAAAAACACAATAGCAAAACGGAAACTAGACACAAACAGGCACGTAATAGGAGAGGAAACAAATATGGCCAATATAAAAAGAAAAGCTAGCCAGTAGCAGTGGCTCACACCTGTAATCTCAGCACTTTAGGAGAATGAGGTGGGGGATCACTTGAAATCAGGAGTTGAAGACCAGCCTGGGCAATGAAGAGAGACTTCGAAGAAAGAAGGGAAGGGGGGTGGAGGGGAGGGGAGGGGAGTGATGGGGAGGGAAGGGGAGGTGAGGAGGGAGGGAGGGAGGAGGGAAGGAAGGAGGGAAAGAGGGAGAGAAAAAGTTAGCCCTGCATGGGGGTGCATGCCTGCAGTCCCAGCTAACTTGGGAGGCTGAGGCAGCAGAATCCCTTAGCCTGGGAGTTCCAGGCTGCAATGAGCTATGATTTTGCAACTGTACTCCAGCCTGTGAGATCACAAGACCCTGTCGAAAGAAGGAGAGAGAGAGAGAGAGAGAGAGAGAAAGCGCACTAATCACAATGAGTAGTGAGTAGGAAAATGTAAGTCAAGTCCACAATGAGATATCACCTTAAATGATTTAATAGGCAAAAATATTGAAGTCTGACAATACTAAGTGTTGGAGAGATGTTGATCCTCAGGATCTTTTACATGCTGCTGGTAGGCAGATAAAATAGTGCAACCTTTGAGGAAATGTTTTGATATTATCTCCTAGAGTATTTTCACTCCAGCAATGCCATTCCATTCTTAGATATATGCCACAAGAAATTATTGTTGAAGTACAACAGGAGACATGTACAAAAATATTAACAGCATCACGTTTACACAGTAAAATCCTAGGAACAATCATGATGCCCATAAACAGGACAGCAAATGAATAACTGTGGTCCATTAACACAACAGAATATTATTCAGCAGTCAAAACAAATGAACTAAAACCACATGCAGCAATGTGACTGAAATGTAACCGTATATTGTACAGGCAGCCCTTCATATCCCTGGGTTCATATCCATCAATTCAGCCAACCTCCAACCAAATATATTCTGGAAAGCAACAATATAACAACAAAAAACATATAAATAAAAAATATAGCGCGACAACTATTTATAAAGCATTTCCATTGTATTCGGTTTTATAAGTAAACTAGAGATGATTTAAAGGATACAGGAGAATGTGCATAGGTTATATGCAGATATAATCTATCTTATGTAAGGGACTTAAGCATTCTTGGATTTTGTATCTTCAAAGGTCCTGAAACGAATCCCCTGCAGACAATGAAGGACAACTGTAATACTAAGTGAAAAAAGGTTAAGTTCCAAAAGATTACATAGAGCAGCATGTAGCCATTTTATAAACTGAAAAACAACTAAATTATTTTAATGCTTTACATGAAAACACATAGATGCAAGAAAACTAAATAGGAAGAAAAGCAAAGGAATGATGAACTCCGAATCCAGGATGATGGTATCCAGGTAGAAGGAAGCAGAAAGATGGAATTGTGGAGGGCACATATAGTTAGATGTCACTTTACTGCTAAGGTCCCAGCTTTTGTATTTGACAGCAGGTTTCTAGATGCTCATTACATTATTATAAACAAATAAGTAAAAGGGAGGCCTTGCATATTCCAATGACGCAAGTGTGTCATGAACTAAGGATTATGATCAATTTAATTCTGTAGCTAGAGGGATTTTAGGGAAAAATAAATAAAGAGGGAACATGACTCCTCCGGGTAGATTGTTTCAAAAGTGCAGTTCTCTCTATAAAAGAAATTCTGCTTCCAACTTTTCTAGAATGATTATTAAAGAGACTTTTAGAAGGCTATCATCCATATACAGGCAAACCAAATACTACAATAGCACCATGAAAGAAAAACGAACATAAGATCATACTAATTACATTTTTAAAAATATGGAAGAGGGTACTACTCATATTAGAAAGAGTCCAATTCTACATTTTCCAAATGGTACCATGGTTTATTTAAACCCAAATTTCATGTATAAAACTTTAATTTGCCCAAAATATCCAGGGTATTCAATTTAAAAATAATTTTATGGGACAGTCAAACGTAACATGGAAAAGAGGGGTCACCAAACTAATAAGGAAGGGAAACTCTGAAGTCTGAATAAAATTATTTTAGTTTCTTCTTTCCAGCAGGGCTTCCCTGAGCTCGTCATATGCTAATGTGCACTGTGATCACCAAGAAGGGAGCTGTAGTGTTCCCCAAAGGTACTTGACCACAGAACTCTTTTTTCACTGAGCGTCTTGAGAACCAACATCCTACCTACAAAATAGACATAGAAAATTCTGTTTTATTTTTAAGAAATAGCAACAACAACAAAGTAAGTTTACAAGAACAATGAAGGGAAGCCTATCAAACTAAACACAAGACAAAAGACAGCGAATTACTTTGCCAGGAAATCTTCTTTTACGGCTCTTTGCTGTCTCCATGATGACTTGGTCCTCAGCCATCACTGACAAGTCTTGTGCATGAGGAAGGCGTTCGTTTACAGGGAACTCCTACCGGGTACATTTTTGGAAGTAGCACCCCATCTGTTTGAAAACTTTGAAGAATATTTATTTGCTCAATTCCCTACCAGATGATTTCGACAAAAAAAAACTGGAAAGCGTTTTACAACTGTGTACAATTCACAAAATAATAATGGACAGAGTTTTTCTTTCTTGAAGACATTGGTTGGTACTCTAATGTGTCTGTCAGGTGGTCAACAGCAACCATCAAACATTTATTTAGAATGCCTGAGAAGGCTGGTAGGATATCCTAAGAAAAATCAGACTCTGCACTTTTAGCCATTGTATTTCTGTATCACTAACAGCAAATATATATATGTGTGTGTCATAAACAGTAAATTCTACTAGGTTTAGGGAAGGGAGACAGGTGTACAACGTGGGATTACAAGCTAGTTAGTAAGACAGGAAGTATGAATTTTTAAAATTATTACAAGACAATGATTGATATATGCAACAAATATGGTAGGACATTATGGAATAGAAAAGTTCCTGAAGCCAGAAGCTGCTGAGGATGGACTCTTAAAAAAGTAAGTCATCCTGGGCTATGTGCCAAGGGAAAGATGATGGCAGTTCAACCAGAAGGGAAGAAATAAAGGTGCTTCAGTTAGCTGGAAGGGCATGACAAACACACAGGCAGAAGGAACATAGATGGCGCTAGCCAACCAATCTGAGTCAAAGAATCCGGGCACGAACACTGGCCGACACCCTCCCCCGGGAGCTATATAAGAAGTGTTTTAACAAGTTTAGAAGGTGGCAGAAGGTATGATTCCGGACCAGGAGTCATTGCAGGGGCATCCTGGCATGTTAGTCAGCTCCTTGATGGCAGAAGTGGCAGTACCTTGGGTAATCTGGTTCTGGAGTGTGGTTTTGGAGTCTGATTTAGTTTGGCTCTATGCCCCCACCCAAATCTCATGTTGAATTGTAATCTTGTACAGGGGGTCTGGTGAAAGGTAATTGAATCATGGGGACAGACTTCCCCTTTGCTCTTCTCCTGACAGTGAATGAGTTCTCACAAGATCTAGTTGGTTTTAAACTGTGTTGTATTTACCTCTTTGCTCTTTTCTTCCTACCCTGCCATGTGAAGAAGGTGCTTGTGTCCCCTTTGCCTTCTGCCATAATTGTAAATTTTCTACAGAACTGTGTGTCAGTTCAACCTCTTTTCTTCTGGTAGTTCTTTAAGCAGTCTGAGAATGGACTAATAGATTCATTCCCAAGAGATCAGCTCAGAATCTGCATTTTCAACCCCACCACTGAGTCTGTGAGCTGCCTACACCACTGATTAAATCCTTGTGTGTTTAAATGAGCTACTGTGGATTATAACGTCTGCAACTAAAACCTTATCTGATACAAATGTAATTTGTGGCACCATGGACAGGGAGAGGATATGGCAATTTGAGAGGCCAAGGTGGGAGGATCACTTAAGACCAGGGGTTTGAGACCAGCCTCGGCAACATAGTAGGACCCCATCTCCACCAAAGAAAATTAGAAAAATTAGCTGGGCATGGTGTCATGCAACTGTAGCCTCAATTACTCAAGAGACTGAGGTGGGAGGATCACTTGAGCCCAAGAAGTTGAGACTGCAGTGAGCTGTGATCATATTGCTGCATTCCAGCCTAGGTGACAGAGCAAGAGCTTATCTCAAAAATAAAAATAAAAATGTGTTGGCTATAAAGAATCCAAGGGCATGTTCTGAGCCTGTACACTCCCCCTGACCATGGGCCATGGGAAAAGTGTTTCAAGAAAAGCTTCTGATTCTAAGGATAGAATCAGATCACTGTGATCACCGAGACGGGAGCTGTAGTGTTTCCCAAAGGTACTTGACCACAGAACTCTTTTTTCACTGAGCGTCTTGAGAACCAACATCCTACCTACAAAATACACATAGAAAATTCTGTTTTATTAAAAAATAATAACAACAACAACAAAGTAAGTTTACAAGAACAATGAAGGGAAGCCTATCGAATCAGACGTACAACAAAAAAACAGCAAATAGGCCTTCTGAGGCACTAAAGAGAATTTGCTCAATTCTTCTCACTGAAAGAGAAACTTTCTGATAAAAATTTCAGAGATTAAGTGTTTATTCCTTAAAAGAATACATATAAAGGTCAACTTAATAATCAGTTCAAATCTGTCCTCTGACATCCTTTATCAATCTCTTTAAAGAGTTTATTCAGATCAAGTGTTCATTATGTTTCCACACTAGCTATGAGGGGATCTTGTGGAAGTCTAGGACACACATTTGGGCATGTTTCTAAATAATATTCCTTGACAATATATAGAATACAATGTATGGACTGGAATTTTTCTGAGTTATCAAATTCCCCCAATCGATTAAGGGGAAATGTGGCAAGAGACAGGGAAAGACAGATTGTGAGCCCTACAGAGACACAGGTACTTTACAAATGTGTTGTCCTTTTTTTTTTTTTTTTTTTTTTTTCGTGGCAAGGTCTCACTCTGTTGTCCAGGCTGGAGTGCAGTGGTGCAATCTCAGATCACCATAACCTCCGCCTCTCATGCTCAAGCCGTTTTCATGCCTCAGCCTCCAAAGTAACTGGCATTACAGGCACACAACACCATGCCTGGCTAAATTTTGTATTTTTAGTAGAGACAGGGTGTTGCCCTGTTGGCCAGGCTGATCTTAAACTCCTGGCCTTAAGTGATCCACCTGCCTCAGCCTCCCAAAGTGCTGGGATTGCAGGCATGAGTCACTGTGCCCAGCCACTGTTGCCAATTTTAGAGAGGTATGAAATATCAATGATCAGACATGTAAGAGTATCAAATCTACCAAAAGAGAATTATGCCAGCTTAGGCAATGTTATCTGCATCCTAGTAAAATCAAAGAAGTTGTAAAAAGAAACAATATAGAGAACATCTTATAGACATATCAGTCTAGAGATACATATAGTGTGATAATCAAAAAGGAAAACATGAAAGAAAGTCCACTGTTGTGGATATTAAATAAATACATGTCAATGCCTTAGCTTCCATGTGTACTGGAGGTCTATTGTAATTCTGTCCCAAAGGCCTCAACCAGAGAAACAAATACTGATGATAGCTCTATTTGGGGTTTTCACTAATAAATTATCTTAAAGGCAAAACCAGACAGTTGAACCCAAATCGAAATTCCACCCAGAGGGGCTGAGAAAGTCTATACAGAAAACAAATCTGAGTTATGCTCCTGCTATTGGCTCCCTGGTGTGTAGAATTCCATGTACTTATAGTTGATAATTCTGATGTTGAAATATCTTTCAGTAATTTGATGTGGAAAATCAGCTGGTTTGCCTTCAACACAAGCATCCATCTCATTAGACCTCAGAGTAATTCACAAATAATTTAGTAAGCACATGACTGATTTTCCAGTTCCTTGTTGATCTTAAGGAGATGAGAGATCTGTAAACAGTGCATCGTTCTTTCCTGCTGCATAGCGCTTAATTAAATTAAGTGATTTCATTAAAACCGAGAAAAATAATTTGCAAGTATTTAAGTTCTTCCGGTCATTAAATTCCAAACAAGAGACACATCATGTCTCACACCTAAAGCTGGCTTTCCTGTCAAGCCCCTTGGGTTTCCAGTACAACCTGCACTGATCCCCCACTTTGAGAATAGAGAGAAATGACTGTCTGGAATCACTAAGTGCTTGTTTCCAGGATTCCCATGGCCCAGACATGACTCAGGTCAACCAAAGAAGGGCAAAGAAGGAACAGGTTAGTGTGAAGTGGTAGAAAGAATGCTAGGATAAACATCTGAAGACCCAAATTCCAACTCCCATTCAGACACTGAGGTACTGTGTCATTCACATACATTTTGCACACACATGAAGTTTGCTTATCTGTAAAAAATTAGGTGAAGTTAAGCAAGAGAATTGCAATTCTCTTCCAGGTCAATGATTCTTAAATACCTTCAAACAATTTTAGGAAAAAAAGAGCTATTTTACCAGACTCTAATATATTAATGTATGTGTTATATATTATACATACATAAACATTATGCATGTATATACATATATTATGTATATATATTATACATATACAATATATCGTTAATATGTAGTATGTTAATAATTCTGCAGCGAGAATACCTCCTTGCACAAGAACATACTTATTTATGTTGATCAACATTAAATAATATCCTATGAATATAGTCACTAAATTTCACCCAGAGGCACAATTTTGAAATTTGAGATCAATGGAGCTATAAAAACCTACTTTGCCTACTCGTGATGCTGAGAAGTCACCAAGGATGACTGTCACCAGGCATCTCTTCCAAGCTGTCCACACCACAATCACCTAGGACTTGACACCAGGGCCTCCATAGCCCCTTGGAAGCTACATTTGGTGGCCAGCAGGCAGCAAATCAAGAGTACTTTCCCAGAGATGGCACTCTAGGTGGTCTGACATTCAAATAGCCAAGCTCTTTGCCAGCCCATCACATCAGTTTATGTATTCAGTTATGTCTTTAAAATGACAGGAGGTACATTTCACCATACACAAAAATGAACTTAAGATAGATTAATGATTTCAATGTAAGACTACAAACTATAAAAATCCTAGAAGAAAACTTAAGAAATACATTTCTCGACATAGGACTTGACCAAGATTTATAGCTAAGTCCTCACAAGCAATTGTTAACAAAAACAAAAATTGTCAAGGGGGCCTAATTAAACTAAAGAGCTTTTTCACTGCCAAAGAAACTATGGGCCTGGTTCCACTGGGCCATAACTTTATTTCTAAGCCATGAAAATGTGTAACATAATGGGGCTTATTCTGTTCCTTTCCATAAGGGAACATTAGTTAATGTTTCAATTCAAATGTGCACATGCACATACACATATGCCCCACTAAGTCCTTGATAGCAATGACTGAATATTTAGCTCTACGCCTCAGTTTAAAAATTAACTGTCCTGCATTAACAGTTTAAAAATTAAAATCCTGCATTAACAGTGACATCTGGAATCAACATGAAGCCATAAACTGATTATGAAGATTCTCCCATGAGCTGCTGTAAGCATGTTTTGTCTAAGCATTTGGTTAGCAAGGATCCTTGTAATGCTGCTTATACAGCAAATAGCATTATTTTCCATGTAACCCCTGCCATTCATTTCACTTCTTGACATGGTGTTTGTTTTCAGCAGAGCAAGGAAGAGAATATTAATGGTGTTACCCAAGTTATCATTACCGAGAAGTAAAATTTATGCCAGTAGTCACAATCCTGTGTGAGAAAAATACCACTAGCAATGGATTATAAAACGCACTGAAAAGCCACCTTCCAAAGTGAATCAGGCAGGCTTTGTTAAAAGCATTTCTCATATTTCTTCGTTCCTAAAAATAAGGAGTTTACCACCTGCCTTCCATCTCCCCAAAACATCCTATCTCATAGAATAAGAAAGAGCTTAAGACTTCCCTATTCCAATTCTCTCTACTTGTGGGAAATTTTATTTTAATATGAACCATCTTTTCAGTTTTATTTTAATATGAACCATAGGGCTTCAGAAGCCTTTTTAGCAGATATCTAAGATAAAATAAGAGATCTCCAAGATACTGCTTAGAGTTAATGAACTTCAAATGCTACAGTAGTAACAGATTTAATACAACAAATATTAACTAAGCGCTGACAAAGTGCCAGCCCTAGCCAGTCCCTGGGGATGCAGACATACTAAGAGAGCCTTTATCAGCCTAGAGGAGAGGAAAGAGATTTCACCAAATATTACCCTGTGGAACATGCAACAGTGAAAATGTGAACTAGCACAGAGGAAAGAACAATGAAGAGCCTCAGGAAAATCTGAGAAGATGTCCCAGGGCTAACTACACATCAGAGGGCTTTGGAAGATGAATAGGCTTGGGATTTTGGTACAAACTGTAGACTCGAGGACCCCAAAACCCAAAATAATAAAATTTTTCCAAAGTATCTTTACTCAGAACCTTATCACAAGTTAACTGCCCATCACAGTGATGTCAGTCTAGCTCGAAATAAGTTTTCATTCAATTTCCAAGCAAAAACAATAAAGACTACATGGTTACCAATTTTGGGTTACAACTAGAATAGTAGTAGCTTTTAACTCCTACAGTTTTTCCTATTTTCACCTATTATGTATCACATCTGGATACATCAAAATATATACTCCTTTGGTCTCCTTTCAAAAAAAAAAAATTACTTAACCAGTAATGCTTGTCTGCAATCCTATTATGGCTACATAATTTACATACAACTAAATAATTGGCATGGAGGATGCACAACATCTCAGTGATATGCCCTCCTTCAACCTTGGTTCCTCAGAGAGAATGCACTAATGCAAAAAAAGGAAGGACAAAAATATAAGCATTTTATTCATTTTAACACTGCACACTGCATTTTGTCCTGAGCTAACATGTGAATCTCACACAGTTCCATTGATTTGGCCATCTTTAAATGAAAATTTGGTCATGGGTACCACTGAAGCTCAAATGAAAATTGATCAACAGTGAGAGGAAACACCCAACTGCTTAAAACTATGGATTAGGAAAAGTGGGATTACAAAAGATGAAGTCATAAACAGAATGTCTACAATTTAGAAAAGGGGACCCCGTTTAAAAAAATCAGATGCCAATACTTCCACTTTTCTAATATTTGAATTAGTCTCCTCACTTTATTTCACACTCAAAATTCACTTTCTCCACAAAGACCTCCCTGCCTAATCACAAGTTCATCCACTCAATGGTGAGATTTTTAAGAAGAGGGACCTTGTCTCATTCATTGGCAAATCTCCTTCCAAGTTCCCAGACCTAACTGGGACCATCAACACCACCCCATTAAATGTTCTACTAATTGATTAAAGAGCATGAATGAAAAATGACTTTAGACATTGTCCATGTTAAACAATGAAGAAAACATGACAAGAAAAATGGGGGAAATAAATTAAGTAGGCTACCAGAGGCTGAGTTGATTGCCAAGCCATCAGAATGTCTCCCACTTTCCCCTCAGCTGGAGCTTGGCCCCCCTAGGCCTCTGTGTGTGTGTGTGTGTGTGTGTGTGTGTGTATGCATACATGCGTGTGTATGTATGTGTTTAAAATGACAGGAGGTATCTTTTACCATATACAAAAATGAACTCAATATGGATTAAAGATTTCAATGTGAGACCTCAAACTATAAAAACCTAGGAAATACATTTCTTGACATAAACCTTGGTAAAGATCAAAGATTTATGGTTACATCTTCAAAAGAGACAAGTGGGACCTAATTAAACTAAAGAGCTTTTTCACAGCAAAAGAAACTATCAACAGAGTAAACAGACAACCTACGGGGTAGGAGAAAATACTCTCAAACTATGCATCTGACAATGACCTAATATCTGGAATCTATAAGGAACTTAAACAATTCAACAAGCAAAAAACAAGCAACCCCATTAAAAAATAGACAAAGGACATGAACTTACACTTTTCAAAAGACAACATACCAGCAGCCAACAAACATAGGAAAAAAGCTCAACTTCACTAATTATCAGAGAAATGCAAATCAAAACCACAATGAGGATACCATCTCAACCAGTCGGAATGGCTATTACTAAAAGTCAAAAAATAACAGATGCTAGCAACGCTGTAGAGAAAAGGGAATGTTTACACACCGCTGGTGGGAATCCAAATTAGTTCAGCCACTGTAGAAAACAGTTCAAAGATTTCCCAAAGAAGTTAAAACAGCCCATTCGATTCCAACAATCCCATTACTGGGTATATATCCAAAGGAATATAAATTGTTTTACTAAAAAGACACATGCACTTGCATATTCATCACAGCACTATTTACAATAGCAAAGACATGGAATCAACCTAGGTGCCCATCAATGGTGGATTGGATAAAATGTGGTATATATCCACCATGAAATACTACACAACCATAAAAAAAGAATGAAATCATATCCTTTGCAGCAATATGGATGCAGCTGGAGGCCATTATCCTAAGTGAATTAACACAGGAACAGAAAACCAAATACCACACGTTCTCGGTTATAAGTGAGGACTAAATAAGTGGGAGCTAAACATTGAGTACATGTGGACACAAAGATAGGAGTAACCGACACTGGAGTTTGCTGGGGGAGAGAGGAAGGGAAGGGGGTAAGGGCTGAGGGACTGCCTACTGGGTGCTGTGCTCACTGCCTGAGTGACAGGCTCATCTATACCCCAAATCCCAACATCATGCAGTGTTCCCATGTGACATACCTGTGCATGTATCCCCTGAATCTAAAATTTTAAAAATTGAAATTACCTTTTAAAAAACTCAAAATGAATGAAAGACTTAAACCTAAGGCCTGAAACTATAACACTCCCAGAAGAAAGCATAAGGGAAAAGCTTCTTAACGTTGACATTGCCAGTGAATTTTTGGATATAATATCAAAACACAGGCAATTGAAGAAAAAAATATGTAAGACAAATAGGCTTGCATCAAACTAAAAATGTATTCACACCAAAGAAAATAAGCAACAAATGAAAAGTCAATGTATGAAATGGAAGAAAATATTTGCAAACCATATATCTGATATATAAAATACAAAAGGAACTCATATAACTCAACAGTAGTAGAACAAATAACCTGATTTTAAAAATGGACAATAGGCCTGAACAGATATTGGTCTGAAGAAGATATTCAAGTAACCAACAATATATGAAAAGGTGCTCAACATCACTGATCATCAGGGAAGTGCAAATCAAAACCACAAGAAGGTATCACCTCATGCTTTTTAGTATGGCTATTACTAAAAAGACAAAAGATGAGTGTAGAGAAACAACAAAGATGTAGAGAAACAGGAGGCCTTGTTGGTGGGTACGCAAATTGTACAGAAACTATGAAAAAAAGTATGTACGTTTCTCAAAAATTACAAATAGATCTACCATATGATCCAGCAATTCCACTACTGGGTATATATCCAAAGAAAATTAAATCAGCACATCAAAGAGATATCTGCATTGCTGTGTTCATTACAGCATTATTCACAATTGCCAAAATATGGAATCTAAAGTCCATTGACAGATGAATGGATAAAGAAAATGTGATATAGATATATAGAGTGGAATATCATTTAATCTTAAAAAAGAAAAAATATCCTGCTATTTGCAACAGCATGGATGAACCTGGAGAACACTGCTAAGTGAAATAAGCCAGACACAGAAAGAAAACTATTGCATGATCTAGCTTATATGTGGAATTTAAAATAGCCAAATTCACAGAAGTAGAGAGTACAGGGGTAATTGTCAGGGAGCTGGCAGGGAGAAGGAAATAGGGTGGTGTTAAGTACAAAGAGTACAAAGTTTCATTTATGCAATATAAACAAGTCCTTGAGATCTACTACTACACAGCATAGTGCCTATGTCTAACAGCATTTTACTGAATTCTTGAAATTTGCTAAGCAGGTAGATCTTATGTGAAGTGTTCTTACCACATATGATAATAGTGATAATAATAACGGTGGATAGAAGAAACTTTAGGAGGAGATAGATGTGTTTATGGCCTTGATGGTGGTTATGGTTTCAAAAGTGTATGCTTATCCCCAAATTCATCAAGTGGTATATACTAAATAGGTGCAGCTTTTTTACATGGGACTCATCCCTCATTAAAGTGGTTTACAAAAAACTTACACACACAAAATTGCTTTGGCTATTCTAATTGCTTTCGTTACTCAAATAAATTTTAGAACAAAAAATTAATAAATAAGTAAAAGACAGGAGGAAAAAGCAAATTCTGCTCAAGTCACCAGCCATTCAGCAATCCTCTCAAGCGGCCCTTCAGTGACTGACCACAGCAAAAGCCCACGGGATCCCATACGAGGTAAGCAGAAGTGGAAGGAAAAACAAGGATCCTAATTGCTGTAGGATGGGACCTTGGCACCATATTTGGGGGCCACTTGAAAGATGGGCATTTGGAAGAGTAAACTAATATAAGCTCAACATGAGACTCAGCAAAACCACCTGGACTGTCTAGCTGCCCACCAGGATCAACAGCACAACGCTATTTCCCTTTGAATCAGACACTTACAGGCAGCCATACTGAACTCAACACTTTTAAGATTATTCTTTTTGAATCAACCTCAAGTATCTATAGAAAAATAACTTTTAATAGCTGTTATTCCTGGCCATTATCATCAGAGTAGGTAATTCACTAAGCAAAACCTCATTCAATATGGCAACCAGTATGATAAACACAGAGAAATGAAGGACCCATGACTTTTGTGCAGCCTCACAGGTCACACACACTCAGTCAGCCAGGTCACTGAGATTTCAAACACAAGAAGGCAACCAAGTTTTATTCTAATCCTAATAAATGTGATGTGTGTTTCCTGCCCTAGAGAACTTCAATTCCCCCAACTCTAATATACACTGGCACCCAGCCCCTCTTTTCTGTTCTATCACCTTGCTTTTTATTTGCTAATTGTGCCTTCCCCCACAGTCATTACAGGAACTTTCTCAGGGCTTGCTCATCTCAGAAACAGAACTACAAATCTGTCAAAAGCACTAGACCATTAGCAAAAGAGTCCATTCAAAGATGGACACCCCTAGGGAAGGTTGCAATGGAAAAACAAACAGGATTTTTCTAAATTCCTTCTGTAGTCCTACAGTCTTTTTTTTTTTTTTTTTTTTTTTCATTTTTTGGGACAGAATCTTGTTCTGTTGCCCAGATTGGAGTGTAATGGCCCTATCTCAGCTCACTACAACCTCTGCCTCCCGGGTTCAAGTGATTCTCCTGCCTTAGCCTCCCGAGTAGCTGGGATTACAGGTGCCCACCACCCCACCCAGCTAATTTCTTTTATTTTTAGTAGAAATGAGGTTTCACCATGTTGGCAAGGCTGGTCTTAAACTTGTGACCTCAAGTGATCTGCCCACCTCAGCCTCCCAAAGTGCTGGGATTACAGGCGTGAGCCACCGCACCCAACCTGTAGTCTTACATTATTTTATGGAATTAACTTTTAATCTATTTGGCACAAAAAAAGATTTGGAGAATGTAGGAAACTTGGATACTAGAAAAACAGAATCCTTTAGGGGGGGAAATGCCTTAATGAGCTTTCTATAATATATAGACTGATGGACTACTAAACAACTTGTAAAAGATCCAGTCTCTCTCTCTCTCTCTCTCTCTCTCTCTCTCTCTCTCTCTCTCTCTCTCTCACACACACACACACACACACACACACACACACCATTCCTTGTCAGTGCCAATGGCAGCCATTTAGAAAGCTAATACAACAAAATGAAAATGTAAGGAAAATCAAATATTTTAATCCAGCCAACCCCAAAGTATGTCCTGAGCTCATGGTTTCATAAGATGCTTCATTTTTTAAACTCCATGGTCAAATGACTTTGACAACCACCACATGTATATTTCACTCTAGGATAATCACAATAAATATTAGCCTATTGAAGTCTCTGTGATATCCTGCAGTTGTTGTTGTTTAACGAGTTTAGTTTATTTAACCCTAAGTCTCCCATAAAAATCTTTTTCTGTGTAATACCTAGAACACTTCCAGAAATGCAGTTTCACCCAATCTGCCTCCTCTTAGCTACCTCGACTATGACATTTGAGTATCAGAACTTGAGATAAAGGAAAACCCAGTAATTAGTTTTCTTTTCCACTATGGGTAAGTAAGAAGGATGGGTTCAAATAATAAAGTGAGTCCTGATCAGGAAAAGATCCTCAATGTGATTGGAGACAATATAAAAATAGTGCTTGCTGGGTTTTCTTATTCTGGGAACTTAATGTTCTCTGTCAGGGACCTGGGGACACAGAGCACACTAAAGAGCCTCCTGTAGCACACCCCTGGGCCCTGCTGTGCCCTGCCTGAGTAATGAATCCTCAGGACACAGCCAGCCACGCGCCTTTCAACCATCTGGGAGAGAGATGCCACATGCCCAGGGGCCAGCATGGGGCACTTTAAGTCTGTGATGAGCCATCCGGAGTCATTTGTCCGAAAGATTCTGCCACATCGGCAACTCCACAAGCTTTAGTGACCCTTGTCCTTCCACAAAAATCCTCGCAGGGCCAGCACAATGGAAAAAGGGAAGGTTAGCCAGGAAAACCACCTCGGAGGCCTCCTGACCTGATCCCTGGTAGGAAAGGGATTATGTTACACTCGGTCAGGAAGTGGTATTTTGAGCTCTTGTCTATTTAACTGGACATAGTCGCCTGGAAAAGTAGTCCTCCTCAAAGCGTATTACAGTGATATGCATTAGCAGCACCAAATTCAGGATAGCAGGTAACCCTGGGAAAGAGAACACAAGAAATGACAAGAGACAGGTGTCCACAGGAGGCTCCTGACGCTGTTTGTTAATGGACTCCTTCCCAAGATGGATGGCAGTTCATGGTGTTTGTCATTATCTACTCTTGTATGTATTTGTAAAATATACAATCTAATTTTCAATGTAAAAATGTGTGTGCATCACACCCTGGGCCCCCAAAGGAAAAAGTCCTATAGACACTAAGAATGAATCAGGACTTCTGTCACGCCATAGGTCATTCTGGGACACTTCAGCCCTACATTCATTAATGTCCTAACAGAGGATGATTTGATGAAAGCCTCTTTCCACTAGAACCTAAAACTGATAGAGCTGACAGCGTTAAGATTAAACTACACCACGAGGTCTGGCTGATAAAGAAATGCTGCATGGAGATGATAATAAGGCACATCATCAAGAAATCTCATTCATAACAAAAATATTATGAACTATTTTTACAAATAAATCTTGTCTTTTTGAGCTAAAAATATGGCATGAGTTTAGGGGATTTTTTAACCCCAAAACTGGCCCCAAATGTACTGCATCACCATCACTCCCCATGATGGTCGCAGCACAGAATAGAGGGGTTCCTTCGCACCTGCACCTCTTTCCCGCCCTTGCTCTGCTGCGGCCAGGGCAGGCATGAGGCAGGGGGGAGCGGGACTGCAGCCCCTTTTCTCTTAGTGGCTGCTGTTTATCCACCTAACCCTGTCTGGCCACCGGGGCCTCTGAGGGGCAGGTGCCTCAACTCAGCATTAATGCATTTCTTGAAGGGTTCTGCTAGAGTCTCCTCTCCACTCAGTTCCAGCTGTGTCCACTTTGATCCCCAGTTCCTCAGCCTCCACCACCCATAATTTGCAGGGGTCCCCTGGCCTCACCATCAGCCTTCTGATGGGGTGGCAACAGCTCAGCTCAGGGTTGCTGACAACCATCAGAGTCACTGTATGGACTGATGAAAAATTTGTTGAGCTCATCCTCATAGCAGTTCTTTCTTCACCCTCTCCCATTCCCTTGTCCTCTACTCAGGGAGCACAGAGGTGGGGCAGCAAGTCCAGGAGCTGAGATTTTCTCCAGGAAAATGAAATACCAGTCTCCCCACTTGCAGATGCCCCCAGCTTTACAAGTGATCCTTCCAGAGTCCCTCCCTTGACTTTGGGGAGAAGCACCCACTGCCTCTTTCTCTGTCCATGAACATGCCCTCCCCAGAAAGCTGCTGACCTCATCCACAAAATGCCCACACACCCCTTCTTTCCATCATCTCCTTACAGTCCCAGGAGTTGGAGGAGAGGAAGGAGCACTGGGGGCATGTTGGTGGCAGGGCCCCTTTTCTAAACTGACACTTTCCAGTAAGACCTGCAGGGAGGTGGCTGGTCCCCTCTGCCAGCACTTCCTCAAGCTTAGGAAATGAGGAGCTCAATATCTTTTATCCTCAGCTTCATTCCCTAGCCCCAGGCCCAGGAAAACAAGGCGGAATTTCACTTGCATATTGTCACACAGAGAAATACGTGATGTGTACATTCCTCTAGTCCCTGCCACCCTCTGCTCTCCAGCTAACCTGGCGCTTCCCAAAATGTGTCCCACGAAACACTGGCTCCATTGGATCCTTACAGTTCATATCTATGAAGAGGGCCTCACTGGCCAAATACTTTTGGGAAATTCTGAGTTAAAAATAGTTAAGTAGTTGATAGCTAAATAGGTGGTTTTGTTTGCTTGTTTTAACTTCAGGACTTCTCAGAGCCTTTAAGATGTAACTGTGACTTGTGAGTTTCCAAGACAGGGATAGGACAGGCAGCAGTTCTCAAACTTACTGTTCACAGAACCCCCAAAAACATCTCCAGGATCAGACTTTGGGAAATGATGCTCTTAGCCAATCCTATTAAGCCCTTCACACCCAGCTCAAGTCTCTCCCCTCAGGGAATCTTCAGGAACCCTTGCACCCAGCCTCCCCACCCCCTCCCGGCCAGGCCATAGTCATGCTCTCCTTTGTGAGGTGCATGCTGTGATGGCACCTCCCACCAGCCTTAGTAAACTCATAAGTCCTGCTGCATAGATCTGATGAGCTACACTTCTCTTCCCCTGACCCAAAAGCCACTTCCAACTCCTCTCTTGTCACTTCCACTATGGAGGCTGGAAAAACCAAATAGCCAATATCCTAGCCTCCTCGTAGAAGGGTCCTTGGGGGGCCGGGCATGGTGACTCATGCCTGTAATCCCAGCACTTTGGGAGGCTGAAGTGGGTGAATCACCTGAGGTCAGGAGTTCGAGACCAGCCTGCCTAACATAGTGAAACCCTGTCTCTACTAAAAATACAAAAATTAGCCAGGCGTGGTGGTGAGCACTTGTAATCCCAGCTACTCAGGAGGCTGAGGCAAGAGAACCGCTTGAGCCTGGGAGGCGGAGGTTGCAATGAGCCAAGATCGCGCAACTGCACTCCAGCCTGGGCGACTGAGTAAGACTCTGTTTCAAAAAAAAAAAAAGAGTCCACAGGGTAGCAATGCCGACAATGAAATGGGTGTGAAAGTCAGCGAGGGGCAACTGGGAAAGATCTGGGAAAGGCTAAGCCAACCCCTATTCTTCCTGCCTCACTAGTAACACGTAAACATGGGAGAATGGATGAGATGAACACATTTCATCATTCTCAGTTCTCCACAGTGTGTGGAGGTGGTATAGTACTTCTCAGTTACTTGCGTTAATGAAATGGAGCAAAATATTCTAAGAGAGTGAATATTCAGAAAAATGAACTTTTTCCACATGGATTTTTCTTCTCACATTAGATCAAGAATGTGCGTAATATCCTTGAAGTTCATGCCAATTTGATTTTTTTTTTAATCAAAAGATGGGATCCAGAAAAATCTGGGATGTTTCCCCAACTGGCCCCCTGCCATACTCTTCCCTGGAAATCCACCCCATCTGAGGTCTTTCTCAGATTTTTGCAGGTTTTTCACCCTTTTAAAAAATTATTTTCTTTACAATAGTAACGCATGTTCCTTTGAGAATGTTTTAGAATAGTTAACATCTGGCTGGCACAATGACCCATACCTGTAATCTCAACATTTTGGGAACCCAAGGTGGGAGGACTGCTTGAGCCCAGGAGTTCAAGACAAGCCTGAGCAACACAGTGAGACCGCCATCTCAACAACAACAACAACAAATTTTAATTAACTGGGTGTAGTGGCATGTGCCTGTAGTCCCAGCCACATTTATACTGGTCTTTTGTCTATGCATTTATGTGTGTGTTTGTATGTGTGTGTGTGTGTGTGTATAGATATATATATAATCTTTCACAAAATCATATCATTGTATATACAGTTATATACCCTAATTTAATAAAACAAAAGATCAGAAACATTTCCAATGTCAATTTTTCTTAGAAAATTTCACCAGTTGCACAATATTCTACCATGTGAATATTTTTACGGTTTATTTAACCATCCTCCTACTGTTTCCAGTTGTTTATGCTACAAACATCCCTCTACATTTATCTTTGTCATGACTGCACTGTCTTTGTCCAAGTCCAGACCAAAAATGAGCTGAGGAGACAAAGAGACTGGGAAGCAGAGTTGGAGGATATAGCAGGGAAAGAGGAAATTCAGGCAACGGGTAGGGTCCTGGAAGCAAGAAGAGAACAAGTTTCCAGGAGAAGAGAGTGGCCATCTGTGTCCAAAACTACCCATGGGTCAGTAAGATGAGATCCAAGAACTGACCACTGTATCAAAGAAACTGGAAGTCGCTGGTGCCCTTGTTGTAAAGGGACAGAGCCAGACCGGGGCAGGTTAATAAAATGTAGGAGAAGAGAAATCGTCTTTCAAACAATGTTGTTATAATTGGAGGCAACTGAGGGGAAAGTGGGGTCAAGGGAGGGTGTTAGAATAATGGCAAATACAAGAAAATAGAAAGGAGGTAGCAGCTGTCAGTTATGCTAAAATTATTACATATTATTTCAAATTACCAAAAATGTCAACAATGCATACATTTAAATTTACCTCACTGAAGCTTCCATGAAACACAGAAAATCTTCCCTGTCTGAACATATTAGACACATGTACTTAGTGATAGGTATAGTGAGTAACTTTTCTGAGACAAAAGTCATGGTGAATGGACATAGTACTTACAAAAAAAGATCAAAAAATACGGCTATTTGAAACAGTAGTTTTAGTATGTGGTCACCATAAACACAGAGATGAATGCACACAGCTCAAGGCAGGACTAACACGTGAGTAAATTCACAAATTACAGTTGTAATGACCACTTATTATCAAGTCTGAGTATTTATTACCATTACCAAAACCATTCTGCTTTGATTAAGACTACCAATGCCTGAAAATTGAATATAAATTCTTGAATCTGGGCAAGCATGTTTGCCTGTCTCGAGCTTACATGCCACACACAGTTCATTCAACAAATCCAGAAGCTAGTACTTTAGACGCATGAGATCTTCTTATACTAGCATAATGAATTATTTTATGCCATGTTCCTTAAATCTAGTGCCTGCTCCACAAGAAGTATCTAAAATTTTTATAAGTGACATATAAACTTTTTTAATGGTAAAGTCATGATTTCACATGATATTTCAAATTCAAATAAGCTGATTTATGAGAATGAAAAAATACTAATAAGTAACAGTATAAATAGTATGAGACTATTGCAAAAATCGTGAAAATGGCAGAGCAGTAACTGAAGTTTGGGAAGCTGATGAAATACAACCTCGTTCATCAACTGTTCTTCATCAAGGGCATTAGTTGGTGTTTGGTCATTCACCTACTCATGTTACAAGAATCCTACTCCCCACCACTCGACCAAATTGGTTACCTTAAAATAAGATAAAGTTCTCAAACTACCCCAATGTTTTAAAAAGTCACCAAGGAGGACTCGTTAAAATACACATTCTTAGACCCTGTCTCAGATCCAGTGGCAAAAAGGAATCTGCACTTTTGACAAATGCCCTGGTGATTTCTAGGACTAGAGAAATCTGAAATATAATGACGGAAAGCATGTCCATGTAAATTCCCTTTGAAAGCAGAAAAAAATGATAGCTGATGAGAGAAGAGATTAAGGAAAACTTAGATACTTTCTCTATGTTTGCCACTTTAAATCTGGTTATTATGAATGCAGACTGCTGTTTCCCCAGGGTCTGTAGTACAAGGGTTATACAAAACTAAAAATAAAACAAATGAGTGTACTTATAAAACATCAGAGTAGGCCAGGCACGGTGGCTCATGCCTGTAATCCCAGCACTTTGGGAGGCCTAGGCGGGTGGATCATCTGAGGTCAGGAGTTCAAGACCAGCCTGATCAACATGGTGAAACCCTGTCTCTGCAAAAAACACAAAAATTAGCCAGGTATGGTGGCAGGCACCTGTAATCCCAGCTATGCAGGAAGCTGAGGCAGGAGAATCACTTAAACCCAGGAGGCGGAAGTTGCAGTGAGCCAAGATCATGCCATTGCACTCCAGCCTGGGTAACAGGAGTGAAACTCTGTCTCAAAAATAAATAAATAAAATAAAATAAAATAAATTCTCAGAGTAATACCGCTGAAGGGAATCATGCACTATACTCTTTCCATTTGTATTTCAGTTTATATCCAAAAGATGTGAACTAAAAATTGTTCAGCTAGATAATGAAATTATTACCATAACTTTTTTACTTATGAGCACCTTTGCCCAGAGGATCTCAAGGTAAATTAGCATTGTACCAGCAAATGTTCACAATGAAATAGAAGTGAAAATTACTGAGAAATAGGGTATCTGATTAAATTTCAAAGTGAGACTAAAACCTAGAAATAAAGTATTTTGAACAACTTTCCAAATTACTTCTAAGTGGCTTAATGGAAATAGTTAAAAATTTCAAAATTATTCCAATGTATTTCAATTCTTTTGAGTGCTAAGGATTGGGTATGGAAAATACATTTACTACTTACCAAATACCCATGAGCTCCTCCACATTCCCCAGCCCCCTTGCAGCTGGCAAGGCCATCTGTCATGTACAACCAATGGGGTGTGAGCAGAAGGGACTGTGTCATTTCTGGATCTAAACATTTACGAGCTGGTGTGCAACCTTCCACTCTCTGTTTCTCTTTTGCAAGGATCTTGGTGGCTTCCATGATGAAGACACAGATGGAAACAGCCAGGATATCTGAGTGACTGCCTGGAGAACAACTGCTCTTCACAGTTGCCCGGTGGCATCAGATGAGCCTTTAGGGTGTTAAGACGCTGAGATTTCAGGATGAATTTGTTGGCCAGGAGCAGTAGCTCATGCCTGTAATCCTAGCACTTTTGGAGGCCGAGGTGGGTGGATCACCTGAAGTCAGGAGTTTGAGACCAGGCTGGTCAACGTGGTGAAACCCTGTCTCTACTAAAAATACAAAAATTAGGCCATGGTGACGCACACATGTAATCCCAGCTACTCGAGAGGCTGAGACAGGAGAATCACTTGAACCCAGGAGGCAGAGGTTGCAGTTAGCAGAGGTAGAGGTTGCAGTGAGTGGAGATTGTGCCACTGCACTCTAGCCTGGAAAACAGAGAAAGACTCCATCTCAAAAAAAAAAAAGACTCCATCTCAAAAAGACAAAGAAAGACTCCATCTCCAATTTGTTGTCACAGCATAACCTAGGCAATCCTAACTAATATACTTGTCAGTCACTTGAATTCTCTGGTTTCCAGCTCAGCAGTCTCTTCAGAGCAGAGGGAATTCATTCAATGGCTCTGCCCAGGTCATATCCACTCATGTAGAGATCAAACTTGACACAGAAAATCAAATCAAGAAACATTTTTAAGGAACCATCTCAATTCCATGATGTAAGATAATAGGCCAAAGGTTTATCCAGTTTAACTTAGTTCCACCTTCCATTAAATCTCTATCATTCTACCAAAGGAAGGAGTGTGCAGTCAACAAATATTTTGTGTGCTCACTTACACTTCTCAGCCACTGGCTACCTGGGGCTATTTAAATTAATTTAAACTAAATAAAATGAAAAATATACTTCCTCAGTCATACTAGCTGTATTTCATATGTTCAAGAGACAAGCATGACTGGTGACTACCATCTTGGACAGGGCAAAATATCCCCATCATCATGAAAATTTCTATTGAACAGCTCTAGCTTAGAATACCCTTCCAATATATACCCTCAAAGTCACTACTTCCTTCAAAAAAAAAAAAAACATGTAATCAAATAAAAAACAGTGTATTTTCCACTGAAAACAGCTCTTGGGCAAGACTTTCCAGCCTCTTTCCCAACTAATATTATCATTAATATTAATGAGATAAAACTGAGAAAAGCAACACTTGAGAGAAATATCCGTTAGATAAAGAAAGGTTTTACCGTAAGAACCACCACATGATAATAGCTCTTCAAGCTTTCAAGATGAGGCATGATTGCAAAATGACTATGTGGCGATATGCTTGTATTGGGTCTTTGGGTTTGTCACCAAGATGCAAAAATCTTCCTGAAACAGGAAAAGCTGATGAAGCTGATGATCATAACTGTTGCTGACACTGGCTGGCCGGGGCACCAAAGCAAACCCAACTGAGAAAATGGCATGGGAGTGTCTATGTCAACAAAAATTCTGGGTGCAATACTGTCCAAAATGACACTAGGACACACCTGACAGCGAGATGTTTTTTCCCCTGAGGCCAAATCAGCTGCAATCTCACCACACTGACAAGAAGATGAAAATTCCAGCAGGGCCAGTGCTTTCCAACAGAGGAGCTGTGAAGGAGAGGCTGTAGAAAAAAGAACTCCATATGAACAAGACAGCTGATGAGGGGGCCTCATCAGCTGTCTCACTCTTGACTGAAAACATCTAACTTAATGAGTAAAAATGATGATGAAAAGTATTTTCTGAAATGTTTGGGACCCAGAAACAGAATGCATTAGTATACCATCACTTTTCACTCCTGCCTACCTGGGCAGTGCACTTATGATGCTCAAGTGCCTCAGTTGACTTGTAAAATTATCCTACAACACAAAAACAAAATCCTTCAATGAGACACCATTTTTTTCTAAAACCCAGAATGCTGACGCCACCAAATTCTGGTGAGGATCTGGAGCAGCAGGAGCTTCATTCACTGCTGGTGGGAATGTAAAATGGTTTGGCACTTTCCTGCAAGCTAAAAATTATCTTACCATATGATCCAGCAATGAATTAAAATGTATGTCCACATAAGGTTTTTAAACCTACACATGAATGTTTATTGAAGCCTTATTCATAATTGTCAAAACTTGGAAGCAGTGAAGATGTCATTTAATAGGTGAATAGCTACACAACCTGTGGTATATCCAGACAATGGAATATTGTTTAGCAATCAAAAGAAATGAGTTATCAAGCCACAGGAAGACCTGGAGGAATCTTAAATGCATGCTGCTAAATAAAAGAAGCTAGTCTGAAAGGCTAGCTTTTGATTCTACCAATACATTATAGAAAAATTAAAACTATGGTGACAGTAAAGAGATCAGTGGTCTCCAGGGGTCCGTGGAGAAGAAGGGAGGGATGAATAGGTAGAGCACAAGGAATTTTTAGGCCAGAGAAACTATTCTCTATAATCCTGTAATCGTGGATACAGGACCTTACATATTTGTCAAAATCCATAAAAATGTACACTACCAAGAGCGAACCCTCACGTAAGCCATGAACTTTAGTTAATAATCGTGTATTTATAACAGTTTATCAATTATAATAAATGTATCACACTAATGCAAGATGGTAGTAATAGGAAAGGGGGTAGATGGGAATCCTCTGTACTTTCTGTATACCTATATACCTGATATTTCTATTTACCTACTACTGCTCTTAAAAATATGGTATTAATTTTTTTAATCATCTTGAATGTCCATTTCCTACTCTAACATATTCCAAGGTTATAAGCCTGCATAGAGTGCATAGGCATGTATGTACACATACACACACACACACACACACACACACACACACACACACACAGTCAATATTGAGGAGTGGCCTCACTTTGAGAACCATCAGTCTACAGGCTCATTAAGGGTAAGGCTCCTCTATCTCATATAGAGCTTTATCTTCCCTTCATCTCCAGCACTCCAGTCTAGACACCAGGGAGGCCCAAAGCATATCTGCTGAATGACAGATTCAATTAATTAGTCAATGCAGTTGGCTAAAAAAATGTTGCTGAATTATACATCCTGTGGACTCTAACAAGATGCAAATATCTAGAGACAGCAAAATATGAGTTTGGAGAAGAGGAAAAGAGTGGAGAATAGGGGTTAGCTTCTCTGCAGCACTTTACAACTTACAGTTTAATGCATTATATAATCATCTGCCAGTTAATTATTAGGCACACTCTTGGGAGAGATAACAAAGAAAGAAAGAATTAACTGAAATTCTCTGCCTAGAAGAACTGGCTCTACTTTAAAAATTAATTTGCATAATATATGTGAAATACATTATGTCCAAATCAAAGTTGCCAAAACAAAGAAATTTAGTTATTCTGGTGTTTATCAAACATCAGAATTTTAAGAGCAGTTGTAGGTTAAATGTTAAAAGTCAATAAACAATTGTTTTCTATAATTGCTTTTCTATAGATCATATATAATACAATTAGAGATTTTTCATTGAAAATCCTACGTAACAACTACACTTCTTTGCATATAGCAGGAATCAGTAAGTATCTGTTGAAAGGAGAAAAGAGAAATGTCATGAAGACATGGCAAGACTCCTTATATACATATAAGGTACTCCATTAATTTTTCAGGGAGCAGAGCTACATCCTGAAATTTTTATAAACATAGAGTGTTCTTTCACAAGAGCACTGTAATACATTCAGGCTACAGAGCTGAGCTACGAAGCCGGGGATATAACTTGCAATTTCTTACGGATATAATTTTTTCCACCAAAAAATGATACAAATGTGTTGAGAATTACATTACACAAAACTGTGCATTTTAAACTAAGCCAGAACATTAGAATATTACAGCAAATGTACACCATGAAACCCGTATTTGCTGCCTCTAGGTAACAAGATGATTGCTATGTAACAAGCAGCAAGGCAACCACATCTCCTATTTGTTCTTGAGAGGAATTTCTTATTGCTAGTAGGGCTTCGTTTTCATCCCTGCAGCCAGTGCTCACATTAAGAGATGCATCTGATTAAGTGACTCCATGCATTCAAGTAGAGAGGGAAAAGGAAAGCCAACTCTACATTGAATGTCCTTTTTTCTCTGTAATGAATTTACCTCCTTCTTTCTGCTGCAACTCTAAATGAAGTACAATTTAAGTCAAGCACCAAAATTTGTTACTTACGGAAGAAACACCTTTCAAGTGCCTGAATCATTAACTTGTTTTATTTATCTATTTACATGCCTTGTTCTGGAGCAAACATAAGACAGAAAATATTAACTGTGTTTAGGTAGGGACCTGGGGTGGATCACAAGACTGGGCAATGCCAATTAGGGACAACATGCAAATATCTAAGCATGGGCCACTTCGACTTCAGTTCCAAAGGGTGATTGCATCCCAGTTAATAAATACGCACTGGTCCCTGCTATGTACCGGGCACTGTGCTAGGAGCTAGGGACACAGTGGTAAGTACAACAGAGAAGGTTCCTGCCTTTTTGATGGAGGGGACATTCTTTTATATATATATATACACTTTAATTTTTGGGGTACATGTGCAGAACGTGCAGGTTCGTTACATAGGTATACACGTGCCATGGTGGTTTGCTGCATCCATAACCCTGTCATCTACATTAGGTATTTCTCCTAATGCTATCCCTCTCCGAGCCCCTAACCCCTTGATATCCCTCCCCTAGCCCCCCACCCCCTGACAGGCCCCGGTGTGTGATGTTCCCCTGATGGAGGGTACATTCTAAAGGCATGTTCCCAGTACCAGAAGTGGAGGTGACATGCCCAGTGCCTGCTAAAGCTGAAGTTTAGTTTGTAGAAGAGATGTTCTGAGACTTCATATCTGCCTCTAAATATCTGAATCACCATATTTTATAAAAAGAAAATACTTATTTGGTACAGCTATAGGCCATAAATGGGTACACTGGGCAAAAGTCAGAAGGAAACCGACATGGCCCAATAGAAGAAAGAATTTTTTAATAAATGGGCCTGTTAAAGAATGGAAGAAGTCCCAGGAGGTGTTCCATAAGAGGTGGGCAGACACATCAAGATGAAACCTGGAAGCTGGCTATGACAGGGCGAAGCAGAGGCAAAGGGCAGCAGAGGTTACCTCCAACTTCATGATTCAGGGGACTCCAAATCAAACCACAGAAATTCCTTGAATATCCCAGCCCTCACAATTTTAGCTTTAATGAGAAGCTTTAATGATCATATAATGATATGAAAGTCCATCATTTCCCTGGTCCTCTGTCATTCAGAGTCAGAAACACTAAACACTGATTTCTGATGGCTGTGCTGGGTTCCAGTGCACCGCGTGGCTTCAAATTGCCAACTGCCTCTCTGGAAATGGAGAAACTGGGGTTCTGGAAATAAAAGCACACTATCGCAATTACTATGAGGGCAAAGATAGGCCCTCATGACTGACTGACTTTGGTAATTACTACAGTGTAATTAGCAGTAGTACTGCTAACACTACTGATATTGGCTGCAAAAGACTATCAGAAAGGGCAGAATTTCTAAAGTGGCCCCGTAATGATGTCCTTCCCTAACCCCCAGAATCTATCAACATGATGAGACAGCACTCCCATGGTTGTGCTACGTTACATGGCACAGTTACTATGTTATGTTATACGGCACAATTGGCCATCAGATAGGGAAATTATCTGCACTATCCTCGTGGGTCATATACCCTATAGCCCTTAAAAGCAGAGAGCTTTCTCCAGCCAATGACAGAAGAGAATTCAGAGATTCAAAGCACAAGAAGGATTTCATGCATTGCTGCTGGCTTGATGTTAGAGGGGGACACGTGACAGGAACTGTGGTGACCTCTAGAAGCTGACAACCAGTAAGAAAATAGAGACATCAGTTCTTCAACTGCAAAACTGAATTCTACCACCAACCTGCACAGTCTTGGAAATAGATTCTGCCTCCGGGCTTTCAGTGAAAAGCCCAGCTCTGCTGACACCTTGAGTGTAGCCTTGTGATATCCTGAGTACAGAACCCAGCCAAGCCTGCCCAGACTCCTGGTGTACAGACTTAACTAAATGGGTGTTATTTTAAGCCACTGAGTGTGCAATCATTTCTCACACAGATAGATAACCAATGCAGAATCCAAAGGGTGATCATGAAGCACTGTAAATTAGACATAGGATCGGAATGGCCAACACTCCAGGACCACATCTCCAGCAGACAAGGGGAACAGATGAGTCCAGATTAAGAGATGTCTGAGGAAAGCAGCGTGCCAGTTGAAATTATGGATGGAAAAGGCTCAACTCATTCAGGCAAGAAGGAAAGGGAAGCGATAGCTTGAGGAGGTCCTGTGTGATTAACACTAGCTGGAACTCTCCTGCAACTCAGGGGAACCAGCTGCCCCGTAGTTGGTAACAAGGGCAGGAGTGGGGAGGTGGTAATGGAAGAAAATACACTCAGGATCCTGCTACAGTTTGGGGTCTGCACTGAGTGCTGCTGACACCAGATGCTACATGGCCTTGGGGTTTGAACTGCTCCGGGGTGATAGTCCTTGGAAAGGAAGAGGGGCCGGCCCTTTCCAGCTTCTCCTTCAAGGCCAGGCCAGGGCTTATCATCTCCTGAGCTTGACTTTCACACAAAAGGAAAGCACCACCAATGACCATAGACAGTCAAGTGGTCTTGGACTTCCTAAAACCTCTCACCACCCAAGGGCACATTTTTCACCTCCTAATGGGTCTCCCTGAGTTTGCTCTTCTCTCCCTAGGGCCTATTCTCAACACAGCAAGTGAGTGATTCTCTTTAAAAACACATGACAGGCCATGCCATTCTCTATCAAAACCTTCCAATGGCTTCCAAAGCTCTTAAAGTGACCTATAAGACCCTCGGGTTTCTTGCCACCCCCTCTGGGCTTCCCTCCCAGTTCTGCCCTCCTCCCTCATGTTCCTCTTACTCACCAAGCTCCCTTCTGCCTCAAGACTTTTACATCTGCTCTCTTTATGAAATGTTCTTCTCCCAGGTATTCACTTGACTCCCCTGTCCCGACTTCTTTCAGGCCTCTCCTCAAGTATCACCTTATCAGAGACACCTTCCATGACCACTCTATAAAGAACAGTACCTCTTCCCTACCTCTTCATCCTCTAATCCCCCTTACTCAACTTTATCTTTCTACATAGAACTCATCACACCACCTGTCATAATTTATATCTGTATGAGCGTTTGTTTATTGTCAACCTCTCCCTACTAGAATATAAGCTCCATGCATGTGTGTTGTTTACATCTGTATTTCAACATCCTCTCATGGTACTTTGCACAATAAATAGTGATAAATGAATGAATTAACTACAGGAGATCTTCTGGGAGATGTTGGGGACTCAGACTGAGTCAGCTAACATGAAACAACATGTGATACTCGGTTTGAGGTCCCCAAATAGTGAGGTGTCAGAGTTGCTACTTTCTTGATTCATTCTTCTGGCAAAAAATTTTCATGTATTTACTCTGCGCCATGTGACTATGCCTGTCATGAGATTTTCTTCCACATAGCAGAAGGAGAGTCCCCTTCCTATAACAATGCACCAGGTAAAATACCAAGGGGTGTTTTACAATGATTCATGTAGAAGCAACAGAACAGTCTAGAAATATCCACTCTAATGTGAAATCTTGTAAAATACAGTATAAATCTGTAAACAGGTGAGAAAGCTCAGAACTGGTACTCAAAAGACTGACTTCTCTCTTATTTTTTCCACTCTACTAATTTTCTTTATTTGTCTACTTGAAAGTGCTGGAGAAGGACACTGAGGCTATTTAAGCCCCAGTTGGCAAGTCCTCTAAGATCAGCCAAGTGCTGAGGCCACCAGATTGGCAGCTGGGGCCGTTTTGTTTCCTAAGAGAATTACTTACAGATGGGGGTGCTGAGTAGAGAGAGGTAGGACAGGTGGCCTGAGAGAGCCGGGAGAAACAGGAGAGCCACCAAGGTCCTCCTAACAAAGTGATCAGATTTCCACCTCCTGACTCCACAGCTGCAAAGAGCACCTGGTCTGCAGGTTCAGCACAAGAACTGTGCTTCCAGAAAGGTCAGCTTCAAAATCATCAAAAAGTCACCTGCTCATGGTGCTGCCTGAGCACTTCATGAAGAATATTCACAAACACAATTTTCCCTTCTATAGGTAGATTCCATCTTGAGCTGCCTGAATAATTACCTTCCCTTCTAGGATGAAGGAAGAAAATGTTGTGGCCTTAGCATATTTTACGGCATCGCATGTTTACAGATTTGAAGAATGAAGATCCTCCACGATCCCAGAGATTGTGGCTGCAGAAGAGCTCTTGAGAGTCCAGAGGCCCCTCCACCTAGGAGCGTCATTCTAGAACAGACAGACAAGCATCCGTCTGGAATGCAAAGAGGAAGACGGAGTCCCCCAACAATGACTTGTGTAAACTGCACCAACTCCCCATGAATGTCCACCGCACAGCTGGTCAGCGGCACTAGTCAGCTCTGAACTCTTGAGCTGCAGTAGGAAGAGTCAATAACTTCATCCTTGGATGAGTCCGTTGTTCTCACACATTTGCAGTTATTTTTCAAAAATTCCCAAAGCCTCTAACTATGGCTGGCACTGTACATTTAAGAGTTTATCTTTTTTTTAAAGTTAAAGCTAGCAAAGCAGTTTGTAACAGCCCAAACTAGAAGCAAACTAAATGTCTATCAATAACGTTTTAAAGAAAGTAAATAATGAAATACAGTCATGTGTCATTTATCAAGGGGATTACATTCTGAGAAATATGTTGTTAGGCAACTTCTTTGTTGTACAAACCTAGCTGGTACAGCCTACTATGCACCTAGGCTAAGTGGTAGAGTCTATTGCTCCTGGGCTACAGATCTGTATAGCATGTGACTGTATGGAAAACTGTAGGCAATTATAACACAATGGGAAGCATTTGTGTATGTAAACATAGAAAAGGTACAGCAAAAATGGACTTAAAATGACTCCCCTGTCTAGGGCACTTACCATGAATGGAGCTTGCAGAACTGGAAATTGCTCTGGGTGAGTGCGTGAAGGATGGATGTGAAGGCCTAGGACATTACTATACCCCACTGTAGACTTTATAAACACTGTACACTTAGGCTACACTAAATTGATTTTTAAATTTTCTTTCTTCAACAGTAAATTAACCTTAGCTTACTGTAATATTTTTACTTTATAAGCTTTTTAATTTTTTAACTTTTTGACTTTCGTTAATAATACTTAGCTTAAAACAAAAACACATTGTACAGCTCCACGAAAATATTTTATGTCCTTATTCTATAAGCTTTGTTCTATTTTTATATTTTTTAACTTTTTTATTAAAATCTAAAACACAGATACATTATCCTAGGCCTACACAGGGTCAAGATCATCCGTATCACTGGTCTTCCACCTCCATATCTTGTCCCACTGAAAGGCCTTCAGAGGCAATAATACGCATGAAGCTGTTACCTCCTATGATAACAATATATCGGTATATCTGCTGGGCACAGTGGCTCATGCCTGTAATCCCAGCACTTTGGGAGGCCAAGGCAGGCAGATCACTTGAGGTCAGGAGTTCAAGACCAGCCTGGCCAACATGGTGAAACCCCATCTCTACTAAAAATACAAAAATTAGTTGGGCATGGTGGCACACACCTGTAATCCCAGCTGCTCAGCAGGCTGAGACAGGAGAACTGCTTGAACCTGGGAGGCAGAAGTTGCAGCGAGCAGAGATCACACCACTGCACTCCAGCCTGGGCAACAGGGCAAACCTCTGTCTCAAAAAAAAAAAAAAAAAAATTTCTGGAATACTTCCTGAAGGGCATCCCAGGGACTGTTTTACAGTTAACATTTTTTATATAAGTAGAATGAGTACACTCCAAAATAACAATAAAAAGTCTAGTATATTATAGTATATGTATATTAAATACATAAACCAGTAACATAGTCATTTATTATCATTATCAAGTATCATGTGCTGTACATAATTGTATGTGCTATATTTTGTATGACTGGCAGTGCAATAGGTTTAACACTATGTGATTAGCACATTGAGCTACAATGTTACAGCGTCCTATATGCAGTCTGGTGCCTGACTGCATTTAGAGAATCTACTCCAATACATCAGTGAGAATTAAAGAATTACAACTGCAAGCAATCAGGGTGAATCTCGTCAACATAATGCTGAACACAAGAAGCCAAATGCAAGAATACAAAAGGGCATATATTTCCCAATGCCTTTTACATAAAATTATATTCAACAACAGGAAGCACTAACCTATGATGTCAGAAGCCAAGACAGCGGTTACTCTCAGGAAGTGGTGCCTGTGAGGAGGCACAGCAGGGTCTTCCCAGGTGCTAGCCATGCTGTGTTACTGGATCTGGGTGCTGTAATTGAGAATGTGCACTCTACAAAAACGTATCATGCCGCACACTTACAACTTCACATACTTTTCTGTATGCACATCCTACTTCAACTGTTTAGCAAAAAAGTAGTTCATAAATTATCCTTTTGACTATGTTAACAAAGGGTTTGTGAGTTCACACTGGCCTACAAACTCCTGTAGAACTGGCCCCAATCATCTCTCTGACCTTGTCTCCTTCTACTCTGCTTGTTCAATGCTTGACTCTCTTCCTGTTCTTCGAGAAGCCAGCCACAAAGCCAGCTCAGGTCCTTTGCACTGGCTGTCTCTTCTCTTGTAATGCTCTCCCTGCCCTCACCCCAGCAGACACCACTGTGTCTGGCTTCTCACCTCCCTTGCAATTTTATTCTAACGCAGAGAATGACAAACTGCAGCATGTGCCCAAACCCAGCCTTCACCTATTTCTGCAAATCAAGTTTTACAGGCATACAGCCACACTTGTTCCTTTATGCACTGTCTACAGCTGCTTTTGCACTACATGAGTTGTTGAGTGGCTGGCCAAGTCTAAAATGTGTACTATCTGGTCTTTTACAGAAAAAGCTTGCCAACCCCTGCTCTAACGTCCCGTTCCCAGGGAAGTCTTCCTTGACCACCTCATTTAAAGCTGGAATCATCCCCACTTCCTTTCCTTCCTCCTCCCCTTCTTGCCTCCTCCCCAACTTTTATTCAAAGTATTTACCAACGACAGACATATTTTATATTTCACCTGTTTTTTGCCTCCCCTCAGGAGAATGTAAACTCCATAAGGACTGGATTTCCGTGTGTTTTGTTCCCTAGCTGTATCCCTAGCACCTCGAGCAGTGCCTAACACAGAGCAGATACTCAGTCAATTGTGTGTTGAATTGATTAGAGCACCAACTCAGGTGATGAGCCAGGTGCTACACTGACCCATTTTACAATCTTTAGTTCATTTACATTCTTTGCCTCATCTAGAATACTTTTCTTCAATATGGGTTAGGTTTAAATTCAAACGAGATCTTTGGCAGGCTCAATTTCTTTCAAGTCCAATGAAATAGCTGCAGCAGCAGCAGTCATAGCCAAAAAAGATGCAACTTAGCAAGAGGGGAGGGAAAAGAAGGGGTAGCGTTGTTAGGTTTGAATACTTTAAGCTGAAATAAATTATAAAGCTTAACAGCTGCTGTCAATAAGGAACCACTCCCCAGGAGCAGCTCGTTTGATTGTTTGATCCTGTGGTCCTTATCCTGGGAAAAAGCAGGGAGCTGATGGCAACAGAAATAGTTTGGATTCCTGGCACACTTCCAGAGTTATTTTCCAGTCCTCAGTCTTTATTTTCTTCCACAACAGAACAGTTTCAAGGATGAGATCTCTCAGCATTGCTTCTTACAACTGCATGTGAATCTACAATTATCTCAAAATAGAGTTTAATTAAAACACACACACACACACACAGAGAGAGAGAGAGAGAGAGAGAGAGAGAGAGTTCCAAAGATTGGGCTCTACTCATTCTTTGAGATCCTAGAAAAGGTGGAAAACACATTCTCTGTGCTGTGGGCTTGGTGTGGTGTCTTAAAAAAAAACTAGTGACCTTGGAAACTTTAGTGACTTAGGTTGTAAATACAACAGAGGATGACATCTGTAACTGACTTTCAAAAGCAATTTGTTTTCAATCTTCATCTTTCATAAGAATTGTATAATAATTAAAAATGGCCACTGGAAAGCAAGAAACCAACTTTGCAGGTGTGAAGTTTGTGGCAGTGGTTTGGTCACAGTGTTCCCCAGCCCCACAGATGAGAGAGGTTCAAGAATGAAGGATGTCCCATAGTCTGAAGACAACCCGGGAAGAGGAGGGCTCCAGAGAGTCTTCTCACTGGTTCAAATGTTAACCCCCAAAAGACCTCCCAGCTACCTAAAGAAAGAATGTATAGTCAAGATGCAGATGGAAGCTGTCAGAGAAAGGCAAATCCAAACAACAATGCCAATCCACTTTGCCACCAAAACCCACCAGGATGACTACACTCAAGAAGTCAGATCAGTGTTACTGACGGGAATGTGGAAACGTCAGGATCTCTGTGCAGGACCAGCGCATAAGGTAACATGGTGCAGCTACTTTAGAAAGCAATCTGGGTGTTCCTTAAGAAGTTAAACATAGAGTTACCACATGCCCCAGCAATTCCACTCCTAGCCAGGTAAATGAAAGCATATGTCCACACAAAAACCCACACACAAAAACCCAAAGCAGCACTATTTGTAGTAGTCAAAAAGTAGAAACAACTCAAAATTCATCAATCAATGTGGTACGTCTATACAATGAAATAGTATTTGGCAATAAAAAGAAATGAAATACTGATAAACACTAAACGTGAGTGAACCCTGAAATCCCTATGCTAAATGAGAGAGGCCAATCACAAAGACCACATATCGTAAGATTCCATTTCTATGAAATGTCCAAGAAAAACAAATCTACAGTAATGTAAGGTAAATTCCCCACTAGGACTGGGAGAAATGCACAGTGGAGGGAGTGACAATTAAGAGATACGGGTTTCTTTCTGGAAGGATAAAATGTCCTAAAATTGACTATGTCAATGGACACAATTCTGGGAATATACTAACTACCATTAAATTATACACTTTAGGTGAATTGTACGTTACATGTATTAGATCCCAATAAAGCTGTTCAAAAAAGAGATGTAGGAGGATCCCACTCACAGACTCCCAACAGCACCAACCTTCTTTAACAAGAGGCACTTGGTCCCTATTAGAAGTATTTCCCTGGCCAGGGCTAACTCATTAAGCTGAGCCTGGTGGAAGTTACCAGGTTCTCCTTCCCTATTTAGTGACTTACTTAGGAAATGAAACGACTAATAAACAGAACCTGAGTCATTTTACAAAATATAACGTGCTGTATACATTCACAATAATAGGTTCTGCCGATTTCCCCAGCAGCCTAACAGCCAGAGAGAAAGCAGTGAAGCTCAGAGAGGACCCAGAGAAGGAGGGAGGCTGAGAAGAGGGAGTTAGCTCAGCCCAGGGTGCTTGTTAGGCCTCTCCTTTCTCTCCACTTAAGCCTTCCTGGTAGGAAAATGGATCAAATGGAGTGCTCTTTGGGTACCCAGAGTGTTGAAAATGGCTCTCAGGTATTTTGCAAAATATGATATCATAAAAATAAAAATACTCACAAGCACCAAGGTGCCATTTGGAGAGTCAAGAAAGAGTGCCAAAAAGGTGAAGCATCCGGCTGATGGCTTCAGGGTTGTTTTTTCTCCCCCACTCATTAACAGAAAGTAAATAAATAAAGAAGTAGCTGCTGTACCTCTTGGCTTTCATTTCAGGACCGTTTTCAGTTAGAATTCAATGCAAGGAAGCATGTCTGCCACAACACCTAAATAATTCACAACTGCTCAAAATACCAGGGACCCATGTCAGGGAGGAACCGCTCCCAGAACCATGTTGACAGGGTTGTGGGGGTGTCCCCAGCTAAAATCCCAAAGAGCAGGTGGTGCCTGGTTTGCTCCCAACTGTCCGGCAACTCAACTGGAAGGCAGAAACCTGCTTCTTTTGCAGGGCCCCTTTCTGAAGTGACTGTTCAGATTGACAGCTCTGGAAATCACACCTTAATATGTTAAATTTCAAGATCTTGGACAGACTCAGGTTCAAATCTCAGCCTACCACTTACTGGCTGTGCAACTGGAGACAGGGCACTCAGCAGTTCTGGTGCTCTTTTCCACACCTGTAAAATAGGGACATCAATTCCCACTTCCTATGACTGCTTTTGAGGATTAAATGCGATGAAAGATGTTTAGCATAGGGATTGGCACATACTAAGTGCTCAACAGATTGCTGCTACTATGATGATTTTGTAAAGTGTGCTCATTTATTTATTTTTTTAGCTAACGAATATTTTTATTAAGCCTCCACAGCGTTCCAGGCACTGAGGATGTTCTGGACACTGGGATGCGGGAACATCCCTGCCTTCATGGAGCTGTCAGTCTGTGGGGAAGACAAACAACAAACAGGCACAAAAAGAATGAACAAGTTAATAAATAGCCATAAAAAGTGGCAGATAGTAATGTGGTGGAGAGTGAGTGGCTGGGAGTTATCACTTTAGAGAGAAGACTCACATAGTGTGTGTGTTGGGGTATTAAAACTTTGATGGTTTAGTAAATGCTTACTGGCCGATCAATTGCTTATCGCAGAACCTTTCTAAACCCATCGACAGAAATGACTACAGGGACTACTGTGGTCGCATATACCCTCGACACCCTCAGCTGCGTGTCATGCTCACGTATCACCTGAGCAAACAAATCCCCAGCCCTTCCCTTCTGCTCACCTATTCTTGAAGGCCAGCACTCCTTTTCCCTTACTCCCACTCTCAAGAGTCCCCTGGGATCTAAGAAAGTCACTATTGAAGGGATTCTCACACTTCACATGTCTTTCAGCATCTCTGACTGTTCTTCACACATCACTGAGACGGTGGAATTTTAAACAGGGCCCTTAGGAGGAAAGGTCCTCTTTGAAGACATCCTAAGTCTGCAAGACACAGAAGTGAGCAGAGAAAGGGGAGCATACAGAAGCTTCTTCACGGATTCACAGTCACACTGCAAAGCAGGGAAATAAAATAACACAATGAAAGAAACAGTGAAGACACTACCCCAAAACCAGGAGTGACTATCAACCATCTGTCACAAATACAAGCCCACCAGAGAGAATAAGGGTGCTTACAGAAACATAAATAGCAAGTGGGCTCCCACATTCATAGAGGCATTCAGAGCCCGAGATAAAAACCCAATGGATGTTACCTCCAGCTCTGGAAGTGTGAGCCAACCTAGCACTACAAAGCATTTCTTCAGGTCATTTTGCCACACAAACTATACCTCAATGGAGTTAGTATTACTTGCTACTAACTGGTAGCCAATATTGTTTTCTGGAAGGAAAAAGGAAATTCTGGAAGGTTGCACCCAAAATATCTGCAGAGAGTATTAACCTCTGAAGGGCACATCTAGGGTCAGATGTAGAAAGATGATTTAATTTTCACTGGATAATCTTTTGTATTATTTGATTTTTATGTGCTTTTATAATTATTATCAAAGGGAAAGATTTTATCTTTAAAATAAATGACAGAGAGAAACTGCTAATTGAAAGGTATCATTAACTTATCAATAATTATAAATTCAAAGAGTTAATTTTCTTTTGCTTAATCATTTTATGTCCTTTATTTCTTGATACAAAGAGAAAACATCACAATATTAAGAAAAGTCATATAATAATGCCTTATAATGAAGTAGAAAGAAATATGAAAATGAGATTCCCAGGCAAGATGGCCAAATAGGAACAGCTCTGGTCTGCAGCTCCCAGCAAATCAACGCAGAAGGCAGGTGATTTCTGCATTTCCAACTGAGGTGCCTGGTTCATCTCATTGGGATTAGTTAGACAGTGGATGCAGCCCACAGAGGGTGAGTAGAAGCAGGGTGGGGCATTGCCATACCTGGGAAGAGCAAGGGGTCAGGGAACTCCCTCTCCTAGCCAAGGGAAGCCATGAAGGACTGTGCCATGAGGAACAGTGCATTCAGGCCCAGATACTATGCTTTTCCCATGGTCTTCACAACCCACAGACCAACAGATTCCCTTGAGTGCCTACACGACAAGGGCCCTGGGTTTCAAGCATAAAACTGGGTGGCCATTTGGGCAAACACAGAGCTAGCTGCAGGAGTTTTTTTTTGTACTCCAGTGGTGCCTGGAATTTTGGCAAAACAGAACTGTTCACGTACCTGGAAACGGGGCAGAAGCCAGGGAGCCAAGTGGTCTAGTTCAGTGGATCTCACCCCCATGAAACCCAGCAAGCTAAGATCCACTGGCTTGAAATTCTCACTGCCAGCACATGAGTCTAAGTCAACCTGAGAGGGTCCAGCTTGGTGTGGGGAGGGGCATCTGCCATTACTGAGGTTTGAGTAAGCAGTTTTTCCCTCACAGTGTAAACAAAGACTCCAGGAAGTTTAGACTGGGCAGAGCCCACCACAGCTCCACAAAGCTGCTGTAGCCACACTGCCTCTCTAGATTCTCCTCTCTGGGCAGGGCATCTCTGAAAGAAAGGCAACAGCCCCACTCAGTAGCTTATAGATAAAATGCCCATCTCCCTGAGACAGAGCACCTGGGGGAAGGGGTGGCTGTGGGTGCAGCTTCAGCAGACTTAAACATTCCTGCCTTCCAGCTCTGAAGAGAGCAGCGGATCCCCCAATACAGCATTCAAGCTCTGTTAAGGCACAGACTGCCTCATCAAGTGGGTCCCTGACTTCTGTGCCTCATGACTGGGACACACCTCCCAGTAGGGGTTGACAGACACATCATACAGGAGAGTTCTGGCTGGCATCTAGCGGGTGCCCCTCTAAGACGAAGCTTCCAAAGGAAGGAGTAAACAGCAATCTTTGCTGTTCTGCAGCCTCCAGTGGTGACACCCAGGCAAACAGGGTCTGGAGTGGACCCCCAGCAAATTTGAGCAGACCTGCAGAAGAGGGGCCTGAGAGTTAGAAGGAAAACTAACAAACAGAAAGCAAATAGCATCAACATCAACAAAAAGGATGACTATGCAAAAACTCCATCCAAAAGTCACCAACAGTAAAACCAAAGCTAGATAAATCCACGAAGTTGAGAAAAAACAGCAAAAAGGCTGAAAATTCCAAATACAAGAATACCTCTTCTCCTTCAAGGGATCACAACTCCTCACCAGCAAGGGAGAAAAACAGGATAGAGAATCAATTTGACAAATTGACAGAAGTAGGCTTCAGAAGGTGGGTAATAACAAGCTCCTCCAAGCTAAAGGAGCATGTTCTAACCCAACACAAGGAAGCTAAGAACCTTGAAAAAAGGTTAGAGGAACTTCTAACTAGAATAACCAGTTTAGAGAAGAACATAAATGACCTGACGGAGCTGAGAAACACAGCACAAGAACTTCATGAAGCATATACAAGTATCAATAGCCAAATTAATCAAGCAGAAGAAGGGATATCAGAGATTGAAGATCAACTTAATGAAATAAAGCATGAAGACACGATTAGAGAAAAAAGAATAAAAAGGAACCAACAAACCCTCCAAGAAATATGGGACTATGTGAAAAGACCAAACCTATGTTTGATTGGCATACCTGAAAGTGAAGGGGAGAATGGAACCAAGTTGGAAAATGTACTTCAAGATATTATCCAGGAGAACTTCCCCAACCTAGCAAGACAGCCCAACATTCAAATTCAGGAAATACAGAGAACACCACAAAGATACTCCTTGAGAAGCGCAACCCCAAGACACATAATCTTCAGATTCACCAAGTTTAAAATGAAGAAAAATATGTTAAGGGCAGCCAGAGGGAAAGGTCGGGTTACCCACAAAGGGAAGCTTATCAGACTAACAAAGATCTCTCTGCAGAAACCCTACAAGCCAGAAGAGAGTGGGGGCCAATCTTCAACATTCTTAAAGAAAAGAATTTCAGCCCAGAATCACATATCCAGCCAAACTAAGCTTCATAAGCAAAAGAGAAATAAAATCCTTTACAGACAAGGAAATGCTGAGGGATTCTGTCACCACCAGGCCTGCCTTACAAGAGTTCCTGAAGGAAGCAGTAAATATGCAAAAGAACAACCAGTACCAGCCACTGCAAAGAAAAACTAAAATGTAAAGACCATCATCATTATGAAGAAATTGCATCAACTAATGGGCAAAATAACCAGGTAGCATCATAATGACAGGATCAAGTTCACATTAAACTTAAATTTAAATTGGCTAAATGACCCAATTAAAAGACACAGAATGGCAAATTGGATAAAGAGTCAAGACCCATTGGTGTGCTGTATTCAGGAGACCCATCTTATGTGCAAAGACACACCTAGGCTCAAAATAAAGGGATAGAGGAATATTTGCCAAGCAAATGGAATGCAAAAAAGCAGGAATTGCAATCCTAGTCTCTGATAAAAACAGACTTTAAAACAACAAAGATCAAAAAAGACAAAGAAGGCATTACCTAATGGTGAAGGGATCAATGCATCAAGAAGAGCTAACTATCCTAAATATATATGCACCCAATACAGATTCATAAAGCAAGTTCTTAGAGACCTACAAAGAGACATAGACTCTCACACAATAATAGTGGAAGACTTTAACACCCCATTGTCAATATTACACAGGTCAACAAGACAGAAAATTAACAAGGATATTCAGGACTTGAACTCAGCTCTGGACCAAGCAGACCTAATAGACATCTACACAACTCTCCACCCCAAATCAACAGAATATACATTCTTCTCAGCACCAAATAGCACTTATTCTAAAATTGACCACATAATTGGAAGTAAAACACTCTTCAGCAAATGCAGAAGAATGGCAATCATAACAAACAGTATCTCAGACTACAGTGTAATGAAATTAGAACTCAGAATTAAGAAACTCAACCAAAACCGCCCAGCTACATGGAAACTTAACCCTGCTCTTGAATGACTACTGGATAAATAATAAAATTGAGGCAGAAATAAGGGACAAAGACACAATGTACCAAAATCTCTGGGACACAGCTAAAGCAGGGTTTAGAGGAAAAATTACCACACTTAATTCCCACAGGAGAAAGCAGGAAAGATCTAAAATTGATGCCCTGACATCACAAAAGAACTAGAAAAACAAGAGCAAACAAATTCAAAAGCCAGCAGAAGACAAGAAATAACTAAGACCTTGGCAGAACTAAAGGAGATAGCGATAGGAAAACCCTTCAAAAAAAATCAGTGAATCCAGGAACTTCTTGTTTGAAAAGACTAACAAAATAGATAGACTGCTAGCCAGACTAATAATGGAGAAAAGAGAGAAGAATCAATCAGACACAATAAAAAATGATGAAGGGGATATCATCACTGATACCACAGAAATACAAACTGCCATCAACGAATACAAACTACCATCAAAGAACACTAGAAACACCTCTATGCAAATAAACTAGAAAATCTAGAAGAAATGAATAAGTGGCTGGACATATACACCCTCCCAAAACTAAACCTGGAAGAAGTCGAATACATGATTAGACCAGAAACACGTTCTGAAATTGAGGCAGTAATTAATAGCCTATCAACCAAAAAAAGCCCAGGGCAGATGGATTCACAACTGAATTCTACCAGTGGTACAAAGAGCAGCTGGTATCATTCCTCCTAATGCTATTCCAAGCAATAGAGAAAGAAGGACTCATACCTAACTCATTATATGAGGCCAGCATCATCCTAATAAAACCTGGAAGAAACACAACAAAAAAAAGGAAAATTTGAGACCAATATCACTGATGAACATCGATGCAAAAATTCTCAATAAAATACTAGCAAAACAAATCCAGCAGCACATTAAAAAGCTTATCCACCAAGATCAAGTTGGCTTCATCACTGGGAAGCAAGGCATGTTCAACATACACAAATCAATAAATGTAATTAATCCATAAACAGGACCAGTGACAAAAACCACATGATTATCTCAATAGATGCAGAAAAGGCCTTCGATAAAATTCAACACCCTTCATGCTAAAAACACTCAATACGCTAGGTATTGATGGAATGTATCTCAAAATAATAAGAGCTATTTATGACAAACCCACAGCCAATATCATACTGAATGGGCAAAAGCTGGAAACATTCCTCTGAAAACCAGCACAAGACAAGGATGCCCCCTCTCACCACTCCTATTCAACAAAGTATTGGAAGTTCTGGCCAGGGCAATCAGGCAAAAGAAAGGAATAAAGGGTATTCAAATTGGAAAAGAGGAAGTCAAATTATCTGTTTGCAGATGGCATGATGTTATATTTAGAAAACCCCAACGTCTCAGCCCAAAAACTCCTTAAGCTGATAAGCAACTTCAGCAAAGCCTCAGGATACAAAAATCAATGTGCAAAAATCACAAGCATTCCTACAAACAGAGAGCCAAATAATGAGCAAACTCCTCTTCACAATTGCTACAAAGAGAATAAAATACCTAAGAATACAACTTACAAGAGATGTGAAGGACCTCTTCAAGGAGAACTACAAACCACTGCTCAAGGAAATAAGAGAGGACACAAACAAATGGAAAAACATTCCATGCTCATGGATAGGAAGAATCAGTATCTTGAAAATGGCCATAACACCCAGAGTAATTTATAGATTCAATGCTATTCCCATCAAGCTACCATTGACTTTCTTTACAGAATTAGAAAAAAACTACTTTAAATTTCACATAGAACCAAAAAACAGCTTCCATAGCCAAGACAATCATAAGCAAAAAGAACAAAGCTAGAGGCATCATGTTACCTGACTTCAAACTATATTACAAGTCTACATTAACCAAACCAGCATGGTACTGTACCTGGGTCCCAATCTGTCTGTCACTCACTAGGCTATAATCCCTTCCCTCCCTGGACTTCAGATGCTCCCTGAAAAAGATGCAGGTATTGGATTAAAAATCTAAAATTCTTTCCAACTTTCTAAGTTCTCACTGAAAATAAAGGCATGTGTATTTGCTGAAAAATTTTTATGGTTTTGAAATTATGAAAATAACACAACCTTACCAAAGGCTCATATGATACACATGTATGTAAGGCAAAGCTTTCTTGCACTGCCCCCATCTTTACTCAATTCCTCTCTGCTTCCAGAGTTAGCCACCATTAACAGACTATCGCTTCACTGTCCAATGTGGTAGCCACTACCATGTGTAACTGTGTAAACTTAAATTTTAATGAGTTGAAATTATGTCGTTACGAAAATTCAGTTCCTCAGTCATCCTAGTCACATTGCAAGGGCTCAATAGCCGTGTGAGGCTAGTGGCTACCAAACTGGACAGCACAGATACAGAACAGTATTATCATTGCAAAAGTTCTACCAGACAGTACCGGTCTACTGTGCATAAAAAAGGCCTTTCAATACTGCTCAATACTTATTTCCTGGAATTTCTCCCATTGCTTATAGCAGGTCCTCTCTAGCTGGGCACAGGACTACTCTAACAGCTTAACGGAGTAAGTTGCTTAAAAAGGTCTCTGGCTGGGTGTGCTGGCTCACGCCTGTAATCCCAGCACCTTGGGAGGCCGAGGCAGGTGGATTACCTAAGGTCAGGAGTTTGAGATCAGCCTGGCCAATATGGTGAAACTCTGTCTCTACTAAATATACAAAAAAAAAAAAAAATTAGCAGGGCTTGGCGGTGGACACCTGTAATTCCAGTTATGTGGGAGGCTGAGGCAGGAGAATCGCTTCAACCTGGGAGTCGGAGGTTGCAGTGTACTGAGATCATGGCAGTGTACTGAGATCATGACACTGTACTCCAGCCTAGGTGACAAGAGCAAGACTCCATCTCAAAAAAAAAAAAGAGGAAGAAAAGAAGGAAGGAAGGAAGGAAGGAAGGAAGGAAGGAAGGAAGGAAGGAAGGAAGGAAGGAAGGAGAAAAGAAGAAAGAAAGAGAAAGAAAGAGAAAGAAAGAAAGAAAGAAAGAAAGAAAGAAAGAAAGAAAGAAGAAAGAAAGAAAGAAAGAAAGAAAGAAAGAAAGAAAGAAAGAAAGAAAGAAAGAAAGAAAGAAAGAGAAACAGAAAGAAAGAAAGAAAAGGTCTCCCAATTTCCTGGTCTATAATTAAGAAAGACTTGCTTCATCACTGAAGGTCACAAGCTGTGAAACTATCACCATCCTAACAGTAAATAGACATTTAAAATCTTAACTAAAGCACCAGCAAACTCAGCCTAGGCAACATAGCTAAACCCCTTCTCTACAAATAAAAGTTAAAAAGAAAATTAGCCAGGTATAGTGGCAGAACTTTTAGTCCCAACTACTCATGAGGCTGAAGCAGGAGGATCACTTGAGCCCAGGAATTCAAGGCTGCAGTGAGCTATGATGGTGCCACTGCCCTGTAGCCTAGGTGACAGAGTGAGACCGTGTCACTACCCCTCCAATAATAATAAAAAAAAAAAAGAACTGGCAAACACCAATGTCCCTCAGAGTGGGGCTTTTCGAAAAGCGCTAAGGTGTTCGAAGTCTGAAACAAAACACCCAATGAATCTTGCCCAAGTGTGAGCCAAGCTAGTCACAAACCATGACTCAATGGAGTTGTCTTAATTATTCCCTAATAAACAGCAGCCAACATTGTTTTCTAGACTCTGACCTCCACTCTACCGTCTGCACAGTCTGAGCAGATAATGACAACTCCCCACTGCACAGTAAGGAACTCTTTCTTGATGTATAAAAGTATAATGCATTTCTTTCAGTTTTCCATAAATGCTGTCTTCTTCTCTGCTCAACCTTTGCTAGAATGTCCCTCTTTCCCTAACTGCACCTTTTCTCAACACACTTCCCCATTTATTAGCCAGACAATGTCTACTTTTTCCTTAAAGCTCGTCTCAGGCATCACCTACTCCAGAAAATCTTCTTGGCCCTTCCCAGGCTGGATTAAGGCCCTGCAGTGGCTATTCCAGCACATCTATACAGGAGAGACACTAAGGGTGAGCGTCTAGTAGGAAGCAAAGAAGGGGGTGTGGGATTTGTCTTGAAATCACATTTTATAGCAAGGTACAATTTTGACTGAGATATTTGCAAGAAAAAGAGCAAAGTTTTTAAAGATGCTCTTATTCACGCTTGAAACGTGAGTGAGAAAATATCAGTGATCGATTTCAAAGAATATCTTTTTTGTACGTAGTAACTTTGGAAGGTGATTACAGTTGCACAACAACATGAATTACTTAATGCCACTAAAATGCGCACTTAAAAATGGCTAACATGGTGTCCCCTTGAGCTTTGCCCACCCCAAGCTCATCCTCTGCTCTCAGGGTCCAGAACAGAAGGGCCTTCGGCGGCTGGGCAGCAGGCAGCTGTGCCTGTCCCAGGACTGTGTAAGGCACAGGCACCACAAAAGAAAAAGATTTTTTAAATGGCTAATATGGTAAATTCTGTTACATACATTTTTTACCACAATAAAAATAAATATGGAGAAAGAAATAAACCACAAATAATATATTTTTTAAAAATAGTAACATTAGAAGAGAGCCACTAGAGATTAAAGTAAGGTTATGCCTTCCCCCAAGCCACACTCTGGCTCTACTATTGGCCCCTTTATAAGCTCCAATAATGCCTAGTGCTTTTCTATCATAATAGTGCTACTTTGAATCTGTTTATGTGTCTGTCTTTTCTGCTAGATTGACAAGGACCTATTCATTTTTTTTTTTTTTGTATCTCTGCTACTCAGAACAGTCCCCAACAGAGGTATTCAATAAATGTTTGTTTGGTGGATGGATGGATGGATGAATGGATGGATGGATAGATGATGGATGGATAGATGGATAGGTAGATTTATGAATGAATGGATGGAAGAGTGATTGAGTGGATGGGTAAGTTGGTGGATGAGTGGAAGAGTAGATAAATGATGAATGAATTAATGGATAGTTGGGTGGATAGATAGATAAAGATATTTTCTTAAATCTTCAGTTCTGTCTTGGGACTAGAAGCTAACAATCTCTGCTCTCTATCTCTCTCTATCTCCATTTCTCATAACATCAAGAAAATGTTTTATATTTAACAACTGTTCAATACACTACGAGAGAAAAAGGCTGCCATTTCTTACCCAGTAAACACACTAAAGAAAGGCTGGCAAAAGGAAAAAAGTAATCTTTAACAATATACATTGGATAATAGCATTAACAGCTATCCTTTCCCTAAAGGAGGTACAATTTGGAGACAAACTTAAACCACCTTCCTCTCTGTGGCATATGATTAAAATCTGCTTTGTTCTTCTAATTTGCTATTCTCAAATTACGACACTGCTGCTGGCACTGCAAACTCAGGCTTCACAGCTGCCCTTGAATTACTGCATAACTTTTCCTCCTTTTTTTTTTCCTTTCAGTCAGCACTGAACCAAGAAGGTGCCATCTACACATGGTGGTAAAACCATGTCTTCAAACCTGGAGGCAAAAGGTCTCACTCAAGGTGCCCCCTTGTGTCAGGATGACCCTCAACAGAAATACTTCTCCCCTGAGGTTTAGGAACACAGGAGGTGAAGTTATCCTTGATGAGGTTCCAGGTGGCATAAAATAACCTGAAGCATATTTTCCATCCGTACTCCAAAGAGTTTATTACTCTTCCACCTGAGCCTTCAAAACAAAGAGAGCCTGACATGGCAGTGGTCAGTGCCTAAGCAAAAAATAATAAGAATAAAATACGTTGTTTTCCTATTTTTCTAAAAGTCCTCTAAAGACCATGCTCTGCATTGCTAGATTTTCACTTCCAGAGTCAATCTCAAAACTACAAGGTAAATTATCTTAAAGGACAGATAGAAAATGTTATTAGTATCACCATTCCTTTTTTTCTTTTTACAACTTCTGGGGAATTAACTTGAAATTTCAAACTACAAGCAATATTTATACCATTCCAAACATGTAAAAGGAAAGGGGAGGTAGCTTTCAATTATCTAGTTATGTTAGATGACAAAATACTGATATAACCATGGTAAGCTGATTGCAATTTTATTTGGATGTACATTCAGCCACAGGTTACAAAAAGAAAGTAGACGGGGAAAGAATTTAAACTGTGTCCTTGGATGACAGTTCTAAGATATCAATGTGCTTTTTCTACCCAGAGGTGTGATCTGTGTACGGTTTTTCTCTTGAGCTATTAAAAAAGTTGTCAGTGAGAAAGAATTACATCATTTAGACTATCAAGAACATTCGAAAACAAAATAATGGCAGTATTTAGTGTAATAAGAGCAAACCTAAAACTCGAGACAAAATACCCCATCCTAATCTTGCTAAATATGAGACACTGGACAAATCCTATAACATCTCTGTTTAAAGCAATCTTAATTTAATCAATTTAATACATATTATTCTTATACTCAAGATATCAAGAGGACTATAAGTGTAGAGAAAGGTTGCTGCTAAACAAAGAACCAATAAATACTCAACATCTCATATCATTGTAGACAATACCTACACAAGCTACAGATGACAAAGACTAGCATTATTATTTTCAGAACAATGGACAGACCAGCCAAAAAATATGTGTACAGACCAGCCAAAAAATAATATTAGCTAGAAACATCAAGGAAGAATTATTAGCCAATTAGTTAATTAGGTGTTTGTTCTTTCTTCTATTAATAAGGCTAACTAGTTACTGATTTTTTAAAGACCGCTTGATTTTATCATAATATTCATTTAGTAGATAATACTGTGTTTGAATTTTCAGTTTATGTGTAAAGCCCTTGGTTCAGTTAATCTTGACTTTCCAGATCAATGTTCAGCATCAAGGACTAGAGTTTTAAAGCAACAAATTGTATTTCTGAGGTGAGAGATTATAAGGGAAACCCTGATCTGTTAACATGTTAATTGCTTTCCCCTGCTACAGAATAATCATATTTCAAACGTTAGCATAATACATACATATATTCAGATAAAACTCTATTGTACATCTAAGATTCAGGTCATTGCATTATTAATATTAGATTATTATTTCAGCAATTTTATAGAACTTGAATTAATTTTAATTAATATTCACAATAACCCCCTGAAAACTACATACAAAACAAAATTTGCCATAAGACATAACTGAGATATAAATAAATATTAAATAAAGATAAATTATTGCAGAATAACCTGCAAAGCTGCTCCTCATATAACATGTTTAATTTTGTAGCATGTTGATTGGATTTTAAAATGTATTATCTACTTAATGCTCATGACACTGTCTCAAAGGGCAACTTCCCTAAAAAGAAAATTGTATGTTTTGAAACTCAGAGCTTGAAAACCAAGCAAGGTCTTTTTCATTTGGAAGTCTAAGCCAGGACATGAAAATTAAGAACAGAAAAATGCTTTTCCACTGACAACCCTGGTTTGGCTGCCCCATTTGTAGAAGAAAATAAAGACCAGCTCTGGTTCAGGTCAGAGCTGCCTAACAAAGGAAAAATGACCAAGTACTATTTGAAAAAATTTCAGAGCTCACAATTCATTGATTTGATCTACAAGCACGTCCCAAGCAGAAATACAGACAAAAAAGGAAGACCTGTCATGGGGGTTTTGTTCATACCACACGGTTTCTGCCACCACTTGCAAGGACATTGACCACTCCCTTACTTGTCTCTCTATGTCAGACCTGCGTCTCTGGTAACTTTCATCTCTTATATCCAACGGTCTATTGAGAATTCTCCACTCAGATGCCCTACAGGCTCTTCAAAATCAACATACCCCAAATGGAACTCATTCTCTCTTCCCTCAACCTGCCTCTCCTCTAGTCTATCTCCTCAGTGTCAGCTTCTGAGAAAGTGTCAGGTGTGTGACTTGCACAGTTGCTCAGGGACCCGTGCCTAGAAGAGCCCTGTACTTGGCTTAATGGTCTGCTATTACCACTTTGAAATTATTAATAATTTTTTAACAAGGAACTTTACATTTTCATTTTGCACAAAACCACACAAATTATGTGACCAGGCTTGTCTCTCCTGGAATGGCATTGCCGTTACCCAGTCACTGAAACTAACCACGTGGAACTCATCCCAGATTCTCCTTTCCTTAACTCCCACATTCAGTCATCCTGTTTCATGCCTAGGGTTTTACACCAAGCAAGCAAGAGATCATTTTGCTTGTAGTGCCCTTTTCCTCCTTCTGGTAGAGTTTACTTCCACTTGTCCTTCAATTATTAATCAAGATTCACCTAGAACAGAGATACTTACTGATGCCCCAGCCTGATTTGGTGCCTGCTCCTGGTCCTCCACTGCATTTACCTGTCTCTACATCCGTCATTTTATCCTCGCATCACTATTCTCTCTTCCCCCGACTGACTATGAGCCTCTCAGTGGCTGATTCTGTTTTCTTTTGTATCTTTACTTCTGAGCTCTGTGCTAGGAATATAGAAGATACTCAACAAATGTTTATTGAATAAGATTGACATTGTTTCAAAAAACTTTAATTTACTTTTCAAAAACATAACTACTTCATCAATACAAATGCTCTTCCTTTTTAGGATAAGCTTCTTTTTTTTTTTTCTAAAGTGGTCCTCTCCTTTCCATTCTGCACCTTCAGAGAAAATCGACATACCAAACAGCTCAGCTCCAGAGCTCAAGTTACAACTGGAATGCATTTTGCCCTGACATCCAGGGTCATTGTACCTCAGAGTCACTTCTGCAAGTAAGAACAGCTGGGGCCCCTATGCCTCCAGGGGCTTCCAGGCACTGCTGGCTTATATACAATGACTTGTTTGTGCCGAGATATTGTCAGAGCTTTTCAGAAATACCACCGGGATTCCAGGGTACAGGAAAGCAAGAGTGGAAAGCATGACCCAGAGGGACAAGAAGGCTGTCACTAACCCCAGCTCCATGTGCTCACATGGACATGCAACACTTCATCAGATTTGCCATGGGAAATCCTGTTTGAAAAAGCAATCTCTTGATTTGGTTGGAACAAATAGTCAAAGGGAATCATTCCATGCCTGGCAACAGTGTCCAATCAGCACTTCTTTAAACCTGTGACAGGCACACCAGGATGGATTTCTTGATTCATTCACTCACTCAGCCACACTCATTGAACATTTACCGAAAGACATGCACCCAGCAAGGCATAATTGAGGGAGATAAAGGCCGAAAAGGAACAGACCCACCCCCACTTGAGGAGCTTAAGAATATTATTAGGAGAAAGGTAAATTCCACTAATGTCTGACTATTCCAGATGTGGGCCTCAGACCAGCCACACAAGCACCACCTGGAAGCGTGCTTAAAATGTCAAATTTCAGGGCCATTCCCAAGACTTCCTGAATCAGTCTGCATTTGAACAAGAGCACAGAAGATCCACAGAAACGTCTGACCAAGAAGCACTTACACACCTCTCCCAGAGCTCAATGTTGAATTTGACTCTTCTGAGCCTGAGTCAAGTTCAAACCTCAGCTGCAAAATCTGCCCGAATGGCTCCTCACCCTAGTCCCATTAGTGTTCCCATCTCTGGACTCCCCATCTGGCTCTCTGCTACTTCATAAAAAGAGCAACTTGAAATTCTCCATCACAGGGTAAGAACGAAAAGAGGGCCATGTTATCTTCCCAATGCCTAACACTTATGCCACGTGAATCTCAGATTCTCGTGGGATAAATTCTGATATTTCTATTCCCGCAACATTTTTCCATTTTCTCAAAATGCCTACTCAGAAAAAGAAGTAACAACTTAATAATTCAAGTGACTAATGGGCCTGATTCAAATAGTTTACAGTTTAAACACTTCATGTATAGCTGTATATTTTCCATGATCAAAAGAAGGGTCTCAAAGTAAGACACAGCTTTATACAATTATCACAGTTTAAAAAGTTAAGAGTCAGTTGGAGAGCAAGGGCAACTAGAAAATGTTTATCACAGTAGAGCCCAGTCTGGTCCTTAAACTCTTAATATTGTGGTAAACACAGACACACACACACACACACACACACACACACACACACACACATGCATAGTTACTACTAAGAATTCCAAATATAATATGCACATTTTCTGTGAACATGCAGTATTTTTTATTTAATTGACATTATTTGAGATACTTGTAACTTATGATCTTGGAGGCATAGAAAATGTATGTAAGTTCTATTTTGGTTTACTTAGGTTTGGGTTTTGTTTTTTTTTTTTTTCAGGAAGTTCAGTAAATGGACAGTCGCCTAAACCAGGAATTTTTTTTTTTTTTTGAGGCAGGGTCTGTCACCCAGGCTGGAGTGCAGTGGCACAGTCATGACTTATTGCAGCCTCTGCCTACCTAGCTTAAGCAATCCTCAGCCTCCCAAGTAGCTGGGACTACAGGCATGCACCAAGCCCACCTAATTTTTGTATTTTTTGTAAACACAGGGTTTCACCATGTTACCCAGGCTGGTCTCAAACTCCTGGGTTCATGTGATCTGCCCACCTCGGCCTCCCAAAGCACTGGGATTACAGGTATGAGCCACCACACCCAGCAAATTCTTCAGCATGTTGGCCTCAAAACTCCTTTACACTATTGAGTATCTGTAAAACCTTTATTTATATTATATTATATATCTGTGTGTATACATATATATAATTATTAAAAATATTCAATTATTGATTCATTTAAAAATGACAATAAACCCACTGTACACTAATGTAAATAACATCTTTGTTTAAAAATAGCTATATTTTACAAAATAAAGTAGTAATAAAAGTAGCATTGTTTTACATTTTTGCAAATATCTTTAATGTCTGACTCAATAAAGAGGTGTATTCTCACATATGCTTCTTCATTCAATGTGCTGTAATATCGCACATCTTGTAGCCTCTAGAAAACTCCACTGTACACTTCTGAAAAACTGAAAGTGGAAAAGGTAAACAACATCTCAGCAGAGTGACAAGACAATTCAATGGGGAAAAGAGTTGTTTTTATCAAAAAATGGTGCTGGGACAACTTGATATCCACATGCAAAAGGATAAAGTCAGACTCCTACCTCACACCATACACAAAAATTGACTCAAAATGGATCAAAGATGGAGAGTGGCTGTTAATAGGTAGAGATTTATTCTGGAGTGATGAAAATGTTCTGGAATTAGGGAATGATGATAGTTGCAAAGTCTTATAAATACATGAAAATCAACTGAATTGTGCACTTTAAAATGATGAATTTTATGATATACGAACCGTGTATCAATTTTAAAAATGGATCAAAGTCTTAAATATAAGAGCTAAAACTAAAACTGTTTAATGAAAACAGAGGCGTAAGTCTTTATTACCTTGAGTTGTGCAATAGTTCCTAGTTATGGCATCACAAATACAAGCAACAAAAATCATATATATAAATTGGACTTTATCAAAATTAAAAACTTTTTTGACCCTATCAAGAAAGTAAAAGATATCCCACAGAATGGGTAAAAAATATTTGCAAATCACTTATTGTGTAAAGGGTTTCTGTCCAGAATATATGAAGAACTCTTACAACTTAATAATAAAAGACAACCCAATTTAAAAATGAGCAAAGGGTCTAAATGAGCAGTTGCCTGAAGAAGATATGCAAATGACCAATAAACACATGAAAAGATGCTCAACATTAGCCCTCAGAGAAATGTAAATCAAAACCACAATGAGATACCCCTCCATACCCACTTAGAGTGGTTATAATCAAACATATAGATAATAACAGGTGTTGAAGAGGATGTGAACAAATTGAAACTCTCATGCACTGCTGGTGGAAATGTAAAATGGTGCAGCCACTTTGAAAAACTTTGGCAGTTAATCAAAAGATTAAACACAGAGTTATCAAATGACTAGTAATTTCACTTATAGGTATACACCCAAGATAAATGAAACTCGTCTAGAGAGCAACTTTTTTAGGAATGTTCATAGCAACATTATTCACAATAGCCAAAAAAATGTTCATCAGCCCAAATGTTCATCAACTAATGAATGGATTAACAAAATGTGATATATCTACACAATGGACTATTATTCAACAAGAAAAAGGAAGAAAGTACTAACCCATGCTACAATGTGGATAAACCTTGCAAACATTGTACCAAGTGAAAGAAGCCAGACACAAAAGTTCACATATTTTATGATTCCATTTTATCAAATGTCAAGAATAGACAAATCTATACAGACAAGAAGTAGACTAGTGATTGCCTAGGACTGGGAGAGCTGGAGGGAAATGGAGGTATGACTGCTAAAGGGCAAAGGTTTATTTTGGAGATGATGAAAATATTCTAAAATTGATTGTGTTAATGACTGCACAACTCTGTGAATATATTAAAAATTGTATACCTTAAGTGGGTGTGTGACATGGAATGTGAACTATATCTCAATAAAACTGTTATCCAAAAAGGTAAACAATATCTTAGTATTATTTTGAAAATAGTTTTAACAGCATGGGTTCCTTGAAAGGATCACAGGGACTTCCAGAGTTCTACAGACCACAATTTGACAACCACTTACCCTAGACAAAGCATCTAGAGTAGGTATTTTGGGTTATCTTTTTAGGAGCCATTTCCCCCTTCCTCCTACCTGATTTTAGGTGTTCACTCTTCCCCACGCAGAACATCACCACAGGGGAAGTGGATCCCACCCTGAGTGCCAGGGTCGATCTCTGCACCTTAAGCTAATCAGCACATTCTCTTCCCCTGGTTATAGTCACTGACCCAGGGGTGAGCATGTGACCTGGGAGGTCCAATCAGAATGACTGCACAACTTCTGCTTGGGATGCTGAATTGGAAATAGCTTCTCTCTTCCTTTGGAGGGTATTCTATGAAAATGTGAGAACTGGCACTGCTGTAACCATTTCACTCTTGGTCTGAGGATGGAGCCATCTCAAATGGCAAGAAGAGGCAAAGGAACCACTGAGAAACAGAGCTACAGTCCTTGAATTAAATATGTAATTCAAGACTTATGAATATATGAGTCAGTGAACGTGCTTAATGTTAAAGACAGTTTGAATCAGAATTTGTTGCATGTAGTTCAAAGAATTCTAGCTGATACACCATCCAAACAATGTACAGCTAATAGTATTGTATTGTCCCTGCAGTCAATACACTTTGCCTTTGCTTTGAAAATATCAAGAGATAAGATCTTAGCAGACCATTGGAATAACATTACATTTTTTTTAGGATATACTTAACATAAAGAGCTGGCCCATATAATCTAGGTCTAAAAATGTCAGAGCTAGGCCACAGCATTTAACAAACTACCTCTCCCCTCTGTTCCTTTTGTGTCTGATTCTCAGAAGACTCTGAATGGCATTCTAGAAGAGCTTGGTAGAGAAAAGTGTTGGATTGTCCTTACTAGCAGAAAATTGTGGCTGCCAGCTGGACCTAGCTTGGATTTCACCAGCAAGATCATCATGGGGCCTGATATTTAGCACAGATAAAGGTTTGCACATGATAATATCATTCCCATTCCAACAGATAAGAAGCTATCGTTTCTTTCAACTAAATTGATTAGAATAGTACTCTGTATTTGGTTGATATTTTAACATTTACAACATGTTTTTACATAAACCATCCCGACAACCCAGTGGAGGTTGGCAACTGAGGAATTATTACTCTCATTTTACAGATGAAAGACAGGAGGCCCAGTGACTTGCTTAAGATCTTGCACCATCAGAAAGTGGTGGAGTTTAGGCTTACAGTCATTTGATTCTAAGTCAAAGCCTTCCCACTACTTAGGGTTACCTCTAATATATCTTCACAAAGCACCAAGATAACAGTGACTGTTTTTTCAGCTCTCACTATGCACCAGGTACTAAGCTAAGCGCTTGGCACATAATCCTTATTTAATCCTACAAAAAGTCCATGAAGGCTATGTTGTTATTTCCACTTTATAGATGAGAAAACTGAGGCCCAATGAGGAAAAGTGACTTGCTCAAAGACACCTGGCTAGTCAATGGCAGAGCCGCAGTTCAAACCCAAGCAAGCAGTACTCCAGAACACATGCCCTCAGCCACTTTGCCACCGTGCCACTTGAACAAGCATAAAGTTTATCTGCTGTAGAGAGCTGTGCTTGCTCTAGACAAGATGCCTTTTAGCTGCCAAGAACCCACCAATTCCATAAGGGCAGAAATGATATTTAACAACACACACCACAAAGGACTGTCTCATAATTTTTCTTGTTCTGGAATTTGATCATACAAAGATTGCCTTTAAAAAGCCAGGGCTGAGAACATCTTACTAAACTCTCCTGAAGGCTTTATTGTAACAATAATTGCAACCCAATTTGACGTATTCTGAAAGACGCTCCTGCTTGATTAGCCAACAGCTGTTCCTCCGCACCACACACGTGTGCATGCACACACACACATAATTCCATCCCTTCCATAATGGCAAAGCCACCTCCCATCATAGAGAGGAAAGATGCCAGATGCATATATATTCCTAGGCACTTTTGCAGCTAGGACATGGGCATAAGCTCCAATCCAGGCCTATGGAATCTGATGGGGAGACTGATGGGGTCTCTGGGAAAGTGTTCCTCTGTGATAAAAGGAAATGCATGAGGAAACACCTCCTCTTAGATGTGAATGTGGTAGTGACTGACTGACATCTAAAATTACTGCAGCCACCTCATAATCACGTAGACTATAGAGACACAGTTAATGCACTGAAGACGGCAGAGTGAAAAGATGGGAAGCAGAAACTGAGTCCATGCAGAGCTTTGGAACAGCCCTGAAGTTGCCCTCCCTCTGGACTTTTTGCCACACAAGATAATAAGTGTCATTATTCAGGCCACTTTAACTTGGCTACTCTTTTACTTGCAACCAAAAGCAGCCTAATCATCCAGTCCCAAGAGGCAGAGCTCCAGAAATGAAAGAGCTCTGGATTTTGAGTCAAAAGACCTGGGTTCTGCTCCTCTTATTTGCTTGGTTACCCAAATTGCTAACCTCTCTGGATCTCATTTTTCCATGTGTAGTAATACAATATTGAGATATTACTCAGTAGCACAATAGCATCCATAAAATGGAAATAATGGATAGTTACGAAATTCATATGAGATAATATGTACACTATCACTTTGTCAATAGCAATGCTTCACTCAAATGTAATTTATCTAGTCAATTATAAGACCATGGACTTTTTAAAATATAGAATCTATTTAACCAAATTCTTTTATTTCACAAAAGAAAAGAAAATTGACTCCAAATGTCAAATGATTCACTCAAGATCACACAGCTTGTTGGTAACATAACTAAAGCACACATCCGATTCCCAATCCAATGCTGGCATGCAAACCTCATGTTGATGGGTAATGAGCTAGATTAAATATTAGGAAGGTTAGCACTCATCCATTCAACTGATGTTTAATGTGCACATATTACACTATATAGAATAGCAGGCACTATTCTAAGTATTAGGGACTGTGTGGTGAACATCAAAATGTTCCTACTCCTGTGAATTTAACAGTCTAGCAAGGAAATTATTCAATCTGCATCTATACTATTGTGTTCCTACTGTATGCAAAGCACTATGCTATGATTTCTAGTCAAATACAAATACAAATTTTTAGCCAGTTCCAACTATGTCAGCCACGTCTACCAGGCTTTGCCAAAGAATGAATAATGTCAGAAGTCTATGTTACCCAAAATGTCAGTATTAAAAATGGCAAGTTCATTAGCAAGAGTTGTGAATAACAATGCCAGCATCTAAAAAAAGTGGATAGAAGATGGCTAGGACTCCACTCTAATTGAAGCAGTAAGGCTGAATGAAGAGTTAGAGCCAAACCTCATCCTCTACAACATCCAGACTTCAAGGGTTGGCTCAACTGGAAAAGCCCAATGAGGAGCATTTGGCAACTCCTTCCCTTCCCCAGGTCTCTGTCTGGTATCCCAAACTCCCCTTTACTCCCTTTCCATTTGGAATTCCTCTATCTTCCACTCTATCTGAGCATTCACAAGCAAATGATATGATGGGCCGCATCCCAGACCCTGTGAAAAGAGAGGCAGTGACTTCACATCTCTTATTGGAACTGACCACCAGTCTCCTGAGACTGGGCCACTAGGTTGTGTGTTTGAAAGTTTTCATTCCCCAAACATTACCAAAAATATAGGACTTAGAAAAGAAATATTTAAAAGCTGTTATTTTGCAAAAGCTCTCTCCTATCCTCTATATGGTGGTAAATGCAAAGATCCTGGGGGTGGGGGAAGGAACAACGGGGAATACTCTGCCTTCCCCCCCTTGTGGAAGGCACATTGAAGAGGAACAAACACACATGCCCCTTCACCATCACATTCTGTAATCAGAGCACAACTAGGCAATTCTCCCTTAGTTTCTGGCTTGGATCAGGCTTCATCTTTTGATGCATAGGCATAATTTGGGGCTATTACAGTCTGAAATATAAGGACACAGTGTATTAAATCTAACAAAACATTTATGCATATAGTTTCTTTAAAGGCAAATACCGTGTTTCCGGGGTAGGGGGCAGAAATGGTTCCCAATAACCTTTGGATTGTAGGATACCAATCAGCTCTGGGACGCCAGCCACCCTGGAAGATTCTGGACACATTAAGTTGGCAAACAGGCAGAGAGGGGTCGCTTTGTGCTTTCAGATTATGAATCCCAACTGGCCTTCAGTCACTGATTTAAACCCCCATACCTTGGACTTACCTCCTTCCAAGTCTGGAAATTTCACTGAAACTTCAGCTATTTTAACTATGAGATAATGTGTCAAAGACATACATGAACTTCGGATCTAGACAGTTCTGGAACTGAATTCCAGCTGGCTGCTCATTCTCTTTTTAGAGATATGTCCTTGAACAAGTCACTTAAGTTCTTAGCTTCTCCGTTTTCTTATCCAAAAGAAAGGAGTAATACCTACTCAAAGGTTGGTGGCAGAGATCAGATATAATGAGTGAAAAGGGCTGGCACATGAGTGATGCTCAAGAATGGCACCTAGAGCTATTCACATGGCCTCAAGCAATACACCTGAAGGTTTCTATCACCCCTTGCATCTACCGTGTGCAGCCACCCGCCAGCACCTTGCTAGAGAAGCCTGTTTGAGTGGCTCATTTTTCCCACTATTTGGAATGCTCACCTGCTAGGGAACACAGACTAACGAGCTCCCAAGGATGTGTGGCTTGAGTTTCCCCTACTTATTTTTGGGCTCCATAGGCAGCACTCCTGGAGTGAACAGGAGTGAACAACTACCACATGTCCAAGAGTTCCTGCTGCTTCTACAGAGCCTTTAGGTCAAGCTTGTCCAACCCATGGCCCAGAACGGCTTTGAATGTGGCCCAACACAAATTCATAAACTTTCTTAAAACATTATGAGACTTTTTGTGATTTTATTTGTTGTTTAGCTTATCAGCTGTCATTAGTGTTAGTGTATTTTATGTGTGGTCCAAAACAATTCTTCTTCTTCCTATGTGGCCCAGGGAAGCCAGAAGATTGGACACTCCTGCTCCAGAGCCAGGCAGACACGAGGGATGAGAGCTCCTAACTCAGGCAGGCAGATGTGGGCTATGGAGAGAGGGTGACATTCTATGACAGTATATACAATCCTTTAACTTTACAGTTCTATGTGAGGAAGGAAGGAAGCAAACACAGATGGATTCACCCAGAACAAGTGCCAGTGATTCCAAACGGTTTTGTTTCGCATTGTTTTTCAATCCTTTTGTTCTCACTCTAAGCAAATGGGAAGTCTTTGTAACCTGATACTTGGAAGGGCAATTTCAATTACTGGTCTGGAGTACTCTAGGAAAGTTTGAGGTCCAAAGTTTTCCAAATAAAATCTTTTAATTCATTCTAATTGGTTAAATAATAATCATCATTTAGGAGCAGAAAGGACAGGAAAAGATGAATCACAAAATGAAATATCTAATTTTCAAAAAATCAATGCCCAAGCCAACATTTTGAAACATAACATTTTAACCTCTTTGGCACTAGTTGAGTCATAAGCACTGAAATTTTTCAAACTGTTGTTAGACTGGCAACAATTTATTGTTTCTCAAAACACGTGACAACAAATCCATGTCCTTTGGGGAATATTTATCTATTTTAAGGAAGACTTCATCCTGAGGGAGGGGAAAAAATATCAAAACCAAGTGGGACAGGGCAGAAGAGGGCTGAGAGACAAAGGAGACCTCAACAGCCTCTCTCCCTGACGGCCCTGCCATCATCTACATATTTATTATGAGTTAAAGGACCTGTACACCCACTTTAGGTCTTAAGGTAAACTCCACAACGCCACACTATTTGGATCACAAGACTACTAGTATATGCCAAATGCTTCTGTGCAACCCTTGCGGCAGTAGAAACACCGCCTATCCTGCTAATCCTTTTATTATTAAGTTTAGCAGTACTGCTTAGCTCACAATGAAATTCAAGATCCTCCAGAAAATTCAATGGGAGCCTACTTTCCTAGGAGATCATGGGGCATCACATTCCTACCTTGACACTTATCCAGCTGTCAGATTACAAATTAATTGCAACTGCCCCCAACATGTCACACACTCCCGCTAACCAAAATTAAATAAAAATAAAACAGGGAAAGTCCTTTCATTCCTTCATGGTTTGCACAGCCTAGAGGCTGATTCCTACTCTGGGAGATGCTGCCCCATTCACCTCCCACTGACATGGGTGGTGTGCCTGTATTTAAATTGATGTAAAAAACAAACAAACAAACAAAAAAAACACCTCAGTCCCAGAGCCTCAAGACTCACTAGAGTAGGTGAGAAAGGAAATCCCAGAGATAAATAGTTAAACAGATTTAAAAGTCAGAAGTTTATTGTGCTGAGCCCTGACACAACCTTTCCTGATTGTGCGCACCGAGTGTGGCATCTTTGGGGTCCTGGAAGAGGGGCTCCCACCTGCCTACATTATACACGCACCGCAAATGCGCACACGCACGCGCACGCACACCTTTGCAGCTCACACTAGCTCTCCTGACAGCCCAGAGGCACTTACTACCCGAGGACAGAGCTGCCAGCAAAGCTGCCTTCACCCAAACAACTTGCGTTCTCCTCCAATTTGGGCGACAGTGAATGTCCACAAAGAGTCCACGAGGCGCTTTTCCCCAGGACCCAGGTTCCTGCGGGGCTCCCCACTTGCTAGCATCACAAGCCCTTTTCCTTTCCCTGAAACATTCAGACTTCACACGTTCCTTTCGAGGTAGCTCCAGTCCGACGCAGCGCGCGCTCCATCCTTCAAGGCTGGCGCCCAGGGCAGCCCAGCGTCTCTCACTCTGGGGAAACTTCGCCACCGCCCCACGAGGAGAATTAAAGACTACCGGCGGAGGGTGAGGGGGACCAACAGGGAGCAGAGAGCAGGTTCCGGGACTGAAGGCATCTCCAGAGCCTGGGCGCGGGAGAGAGAAATGAGTGAACCTGGCTGGTGCATGCCTTCTCCACGTGGAGGAAGGGAGGAAATACGAGTGGGCGACGTGCAGGTGCCCCTCTCGGCCCTCGGACCTCCCATTTCCTGGCAGAGTAGGGCCCAGAGGCGCCAGAGTCCCTTCGGAGGCAGCTGCCCCGCGCCCACAGCCTGGGCGCAGAGAGAGGCGCGCGCAGGATGCATGCGAGGGGAAAGGCACTGGGCGCGGATAGCGCGTGCCTGGCCCTTGCAGGGCACCATGCCCCTTATGCCAGGATAGGGCCCCCAGCCTCAGAAAGCTGCGAGCCGAAATCTGGCTTTCTAGCAGTCCCCCAATCCCCTCCGGCAGTGGGTTCCCTGTCCTCGCATGCCCACCGCAAAGGCCCCCCGCCCTGCCCCCGGCGTGTACCCCGCGCCCCGTGCCCTCGCCCGGTTCCACGCGCACCTGGATGTGGCAGGAGATCTCCGAGTCGTCCAGCAGCCGGATGGTGCATTTCATCTCCTGGCTGAGCGATTTGATGCTGGAGCTCCGAAAGTGGATCATTTTCATGGTCCTCCTCCCTCTCGGCACACAGTGGCAGGAGGCGAACATGCACCGCGGCCGGTGGGAGCGAGCTGGAGGTTCAGGGCCGGCGCGGTGCTCGCCCGCGCGGACACACAGGCGCGCACGCACTGTCCGGGACACCTGGGCGCGGCTCAGCCCCGGGACAGAGGCAGCGTTGGGCGCCTGCGGCCACACATGCCCGGCGGCGGGGCGCGGCGAGCGGGTCCCTCCCTCCTGTTCGCTCGCCTCCGCCTCGCCCCCTCCTTTCCCCGCCTCCTTCTGTCGCGCGCGCTCGTGCGCCTCCTTCTGCCCGGGCTCTCTCGCCGAGGATGCCCACAGCCTGAGACCCCCGGCGGGCACGCGACGCACTCACTCCCACGCGCACCGAGCAGCTGAAGAAGGAGGCGGCGGGATGGCTGGCGCGGCTGGCCCGGGTGCCCTGGTGGTGGCCTGCTCAGTTGCAGCCGCCGCTGCGTCAAGCTGGGCCCGGCTGCCTTCCTCAGCCTCGCCGCCTCCTCCCTCCCCTGGCCGCTGTCGCTCTGGCTCCCGTTTGTGCTCGCCCCGGCCCCGGCTCCCCCACGCGCCCGGCAGCGCCCTGCTCTGCTCAGCTCCAGGGACCTGGCGCGGGTACGGCACGGAGAGCGATCCTGACCCACGCCGCCAGGGGGATTCCGCCTCGGGAAAGGATTGTTGGGCCCAAGGCGAGTGACAGAGAGAGGGTGACAGCCTTGACACAGCTACACCAGGAATACCGCTAATAGCAACAATCTCTGGTACTCATGGAGATTGTTTAAGCCATTGTTTTATTTAATGCTAGCTAGGACTCAATCCCCTTCTCCAAAAAATTCAGAGCCTTCCTTGTGCAATTCCTCCTTTAAATCTCCCAACATCTTAGTGTGGTCTTTGGGAGCATACCTTAGACCCGAGCAAGAGGGGTGGGTTCCTATCCTACTCCCTCGCTTTAGAGACCTCCTCCATCTCCCGGGTGCTCAGGAATTGAGAGGTCTAATGGCAAAGCAGATGTGCCCCATCCCGTTTTAGTCCAATCTGTGGGTACTGAGGACTCCGGAATTCTCCACGCGCCTCCAGGGTGTTGAAGGTAGGAGGTATCCTGACTCTGTTGTCCCCAAGGTGGCTCAACCCACTGTGTCATTTACCCTAGGCCCGAGAGTAGCCAGGGGCAGCTGTGGGGTCGGGGGTATGGAGCTTGAATGTGAGCACGCTGGAATGTTCAGGAGTCAGGAGAGATGGAAGTCCTCTCACCCTGCTGCCCTTGCCTGAGCAGAACAGGTCGTCAGGAAGGAACATTTGTTAGAAGAAAGAGATATTGCCCAGCTGTCAGCTTTTTCAAGGTTTGTGCCTGCATAGAGCCCCCTCATCCAAAGATATGCCCTGTCCTGGGAGTGGAGGAAGAGTCGCACAGAAATTTTATCTGCCTTGGACAGTCTGGTGGGCCATATATTCTCTAGGACACCTCGTGGGGTTGACTGAGGTTTGGTGGAGTCCGCATTGCATTTGGACTTCTCTCTCTACCTGCTTTTGCCTCCTGTCCCTGTTGGTCACTAATAAATACCATACAGGACAAACTCAGTCTCAGTATCTGGAAACTCCTGGAAACTCCAAATTGCAGCAATTCGTCAAGATAGAAGAATAGAGAATGTTTCATGTAGCACTCAATAGCTGACTATTGCCTATGAATATTTAGATGATAGTATGGGGCATTCATGTATGTTCTTGCCTAGGCCCTTTCAAATGTTGAGGCAGAGCCTGATGGAGACGTCAGCATTGAGGGTATGGGAAGATGTGGGTTTTTATTCTTGGCCCAGCTACTGGCTAACCCTGGAGACCTTTGAAAAGTCTTCATTTCTTTTCTCATTTCAGAAGAGAGAACACCTGTTCTCTCCTTTGTTCTGTCTATCCCACAGGTGGCTAGGAAGCTGGGATGAGACCAGGTCAGTGGAGGACATCTTACAGCTGTAATCTCTAAATCCCCATATGCACATATGGGGTGGCAGGGATTGGACCTGCCCCAAGTTGAAAACTAGATCATCTCTGCTATCCAAAAGAGCAGCCAGCCCAGAGATTAAAAAAAAAAAGTCACCAGCCAACACAGTCTATGCTTTTCTTTTAAGACCACACATACACTTGTCCATCCTATTATGGTGACTCTTAGGCTCCAAAAGAGCCACATCCGTATCCAAATATTGTTATCCCAAATTTCAAGGAAGCAAAATAAGACCAACAAGGACAGTAGGGAAAAAGAATGAAGATCACCCAATGTAGGGCTGTAAGAAACAGAATTTTGAAGAAATGAGAAGAACCTGGGTTTGGTTGTCTGGCCTGATTAGGAATCATGACTGAAATTCAGCTAGTATGAAAATACAGGCTCTGGAAGCCCTTGGCAGAACCACTAGGTAAATCACCAGGTATGGTCACCTGGATTGAACTACCCACTGAAGACAGGGCTTTGGGAAACCAAGTGGCCATTGACAACAATAATAATAATAATATGAAGATTAGGAAGAACTCAAAGAATGAATTCAAGGGATGAGTTTAAAACTGGACCACTTAAAGAAAAGCAGTGATGTGCCGAGTTCTCAATTATCAGCTTAAAACTTTTAAACATCTGTATTTTTACAAACAACAGAGCTAAAAGGATATTTTGTTTATTGAGCCACAAGGCTAAAACTGAAAAACCAAATTCACAATTTCATCTACAAATTGCCAAATTACAAAATCAATTTAATTATCAGCCTCACAAGATTTTATATTTATCATCAGGAAAGAGAATAAGAATAGGACTATAAAGGAAAACTCAAATGATTCCAAATCGCTCAAGCCCCTAGACTACCTTGGCAGCAGAAGCACACCCTCTTCCTTAGGTAACAAGGCTGTTCCTGCTTTGTTTGAAGATCCTCTTGGAACTCACCTAAGGCAGTTACCTTGGAAAAGGAAGCCAATCTCCTCCCACCCCTCTCCCATCTCCTCTGATTACTCTCACTCTTAATACTTGAACCAGATCCAGTCACACCCTCAGAGACCAACTATAAAGTCAACCCCAAGAAGAGAAAGAATTGCAAAATTCTGCTAATTTAAACTGAAGGGTATCTGTGTGAATAAACCTGAATTTGTCCATTTGAATTCATTTCCCAATGACTCTGGTTGCAATGAACTATTTAAATTGACTAACTGACTTCTGGACTTAACTAAATGAAGATAAGAAAAAGGAAATTCCCTGGTACATGCACAGGAAAAGATCCAAAGAATCAAGGAGATGGAAATATTGCAGTGTATTTGCACATGTGGCTAGCTTACCTCTCTTTTTTTTTTTTTTTGAAAGAAAGAAAAAGAGAGAAAAGAAGAAAGAAAGAGTGAAAGAAAGAAAGAAAGAAAAAGAATGAAAGAGAGAAAGAAAGAGGAAGAGAAAGAGGGAGGCTTACCTCTCTTTAACTGTGTCCCCTCAGGGGTCCTCCACCAAGATTTTCAAAGAATCATTGGTGAAGGAAGCACTGTCATCTTTGAAAAGTACCACAGTGGCTGTTCTTCGTGGCCAGAGATGGTTGTGAAAGACACTGCAGTAGAAAGGAGCTCCCTGACTTAAATGGGAAGGATGGGACCCTGGGCTGGCAGAAGACAAACAGTGGTACATGACTTAATCTTCAGTGCCAGAGAGGGCTTGGTACAGACATAAGCAGTGGTACCTAAGAAGACTTCAGAGTGGTGTGACTCATAGGAATTTTGCTGGTGGCCAAGCATCCAACTAGGATTCAGTTTGAACTGTAGGGCAAACAAAATTTCTAGGCCTGGTGAACCAAAGCCAGACAAAATCCCCCTACAGATAGTCTGAAATCTGAACCTGTCCCCAAAGGCAACCAGAGACATTTTTTTAATTGTTTATTATTATGTTTTTTACAGATGGAGTCTCACTGTGTTGCTCAGGCTGGTCTCGAACTTCTGGCCCCAATCAGTCTTCCTGCTTGAACCTCTCAAGTAGCTGGGATGACAGGCAACAGAGACATTTGAGTGTAGGAAAGGTGGCTCCACTTGAGGCATTAGAACATCAGCCATAGCAGCAGCTGCAATGTCCCGTTCTTACTAAAGAAGTACAATGGGAAAGATTAATTAGTGTCTCATGCTTAGTGATAGTAACTGATACTCTTTACCAAAAAATATTCCTAACCAATGGGTTATAACAGTTTGGAGAGCCACAAATAGTAACAGGTGGCCTGGCCACAAAAGATTGATGGTTGTAAATACTGTATCTTGATTTTTTTATTTTTAAGCATTTTTACATCCATTAAAATTGACAACTTAAAAAGAAATATTTAGTTATAAATCTAACAAAATATGCAATTTTGTTTGCCCTACAGTTCAAACTGAATCCTCTGAATTGGTGTGGGCAGCAATTTGGGGATTTTTTGAGGGCATTGCACTGGGCTGTCAGCAACCTCCAAACTTGAGCTATGGTAGCAGGCACTACTCTGGGTGTGTACTATTGTGGGACTCTGTCCTGCCCAGGGAATCTTAGTTCCTATGGCTCCACATCACCAAATCCCCTGCAGACATCTCTCAGCACCCACTGAGATTGTCAGTCACATGGAGCCAGCTGGACCCAGGAGAGCTGAGGATCTGACCCTCAGGGCATGCTTCTCCTAGGAAAAGGCAGAATGTAGCATGCCAAGGGAATACCTGTTAGGACAAAAGAAACCATAGAGTGTGGGCTCTCCTATTCCTGAGAGCTCCCCACTTCTGTACAGAAAGTGACTGCACTCCTTTCAACAGAGACATGGGCACTGTTCTTGGCTGTGTGGGTGAAGAGTGTGGTTCTGCCATAGCAGCCAGGTGGCCCCAATGCTTGGGCCTGGTAATAGAGAGGAAGCCTCCTACTCCCCCCATAGCTGCTGCTGCCAGGGTTTGGCTTAAGCACACCTGTAGACAGCCATTCCAGGGTTACTAAGGATGATTGCATCCTTACTGGCAGTCTCCCCACTGGGCCTTAGCTTGTACAAAATGCAGAGCCCTTCTGCCTCTCTACACACAGCGGCAGCATGCCTGCAGCAAGAACAGTTGAGCCATAAAGCTGTCTATCTGGGGCTGAGGGAAGAGGCTCCACACCAAAGCCATTTCAGCAGAGAGCCACAGGGAAGGCATTGTCCATGGCTCTCAGCTACATTGTGAACTAAAGATAGACAGCAGCATCTGTCTGAACTGAGTCGTGAGCCCTGGACAGGGGCATGATAGGGAAGAAGACTGTGTTTCTGTCTGCCCAGGACATGGAGCTGGTGCAGCCCCCAACCACATGAGAAGACCTTTGTGCATTTCACCAGGAGCTTCCCTAAGCACCCCGTCAGGGCGTGTGCTTGTGCTTGGCATCGGGTTATCCACGAACAAGCTTGGTGATCCAGCCTGACTCAGCTTTGTCCACGCCCCAACCCAGGGCTGAGCAGAAAACTCAGAGAATGGTGTATTGCACAGGCCAGATTATTGCCTGTGACAACACAGAGCTTCTCCCAGTTAAAAGAAAAGATCAAGAATATACCCATCTGCTTCTCTCTTACCTTCAAGTGCCACCTACTGGTCTGGAAGTCAAACTTCACAACCTAATACAAATATGGCTGACTCAGTGAACAGCGCTAGGGATTGAGATAAGTTTCTGAAGACCTCTATCTCCCTGTCTCTACAAGAGACTGAAAGCCTACTTACATGCTCAGTACACCACTACTACAACCAGCATTTGACAGAACCACCATACTAAGGGTTATCTATAACCAAGGAATTCATAAGGAACCTTAGTCCCGTGAAAGCACAAAGAAGCAAAGCCAAACAACCCTATTCAACATACGTTACAATCATCCTCAAAGAGGAAATAAAAAGTCCTATCCAAACAAAAGTAAATTCAAAAATAAGAAGTGACACTTCCGAATAAGAAAGGACCACCACAACAATTTCAGCAGCATGAAATAACAGTGTGTTATAATAACCTCAAAGGATCACACCAGATATCTAACAATGGATCCTAACCAAAACAAAAATTCTAGAAGGTCAGATAAAGAATTAAAAATATAGATTGCAAAGAAGCTCAATGAGATCCAAGAGAAAGTTGAAACCCAACACAAAGAAATTTGAAAATAATCCAAGATATGAATGAAAAATTTGCTAAGGAAATAGACTTAAAAAATAAAAGAACATCTGGAAATGAAATGTTCATTGAAGCAATCACAAAATACAGCTGAAAGCTTTAACGATAGATTAGACCAAGAGGAAGAAAGAATTTCAGACTTGATGACAGGTCTTTGGAAGTTACTCAGTCTGACAAAAATAAAGAGAAAATAATTTTTTAAATGAACAAAGCCTTTGAGAAATATGGGATTATATAAGCCATCCAAACCTATGAGTCATAGGTATCCCTGAGGGAGAAGAAGAAAAATTAAAAAGTTTGGAAAACCTATTTGAGGAAATAATTGAGGAAAACTTTCCCTGTCTTGCTAGAGAGATTTACACATCCAGATACAAGAAGCTCAGAGAACGCCTAGGAGATACATTGCAAGACAACTATCTCCAAGGCATATAGTCACCAGACTATCCAAAGTCAACATGAAGAAAAAAAATTCTAAAAGCAGCAAGAGAAAAGTGTCTAATCACCTGTAAAGGAAATCCCATCACACTAACAGCAGACTGCTCATCAGAAATCTTACTAGCCAGAAGATATAACAGCAGACTGCTCATCAGAAACCTTACAAGCCAGAAGAGATTAGGGTCCTATTTTCAGTCTTTCCAAAAAAAAAAAAAAAGCCAGGCATGGTGGCTCACACCTGTAATTCCAGCACTTTGGGAGGCCAGGGCGAGTGGATCACTTGAGGTCAGGAGTTTGAGACCAACCTGGCCAACATGGTGAAACCCCACATCTACCAGAAATACAAAAATTAGCTAGGCGTGGTGGCAAGCGCCTATAATTCCAGTTACTCAGGAGGCTGAGGCATGAAAATCACTTGAACCCAGTAGGCAGAGGTTGCAGTGAGCCAATATTGTGCTACTGCACTCCACCCTAGGTGACAGAGCAAGACTCTGTCAAAAAAAAAAAGAAAAAAAAACTATCAGCCAACAATTTTATACTCTGCAAAATTAAGCTTCATAAATGAAGAAGAAATAAAGTATTTCCCAGACAAGCAAACAGTAAGGGAATTTGTCACCACTAGACTGGCTCTATAAGAAATGACAAAGGAGTTCTAAACATAGAGACAAAATGTCTTCATCATAAAAACACATAAAAAGTATAAAGCTCACAAGCCTTATAAAACAATTACACAATTGAGTCTACAAAGCAACTAGGTAACAATTAACATTATGACAGGAACAAAGCTTCACATATCAATATTATAATCACTCCACTTAAGAGTATAGATTGGTGAAATTAATTTTTTTTAAAAATCCAACCATATGTTTCTCACAAGAAACCCATCTAACTGGTAAATACATTTAAAGACTCAAGGTAAAGGCATGGAAAAAGATATTCCATGCAAATGGAAATCAAAAGCAGACAGGTGTAGCTATACTTATATCAAATAAAACGCACTTTGAATCAACAATAGTAAGGCAAGGCAAAGAAGGTTATTATTATATAATTAATACTTTAAGACAACTTTAAATCAAATAAATTTAAAGTTGTCTTTTTTTACTGTTTGTCCCCATCATTAGAAAATAAAGAGATCAATAAGAAAAGCAGTATACAGCAGTGAAATAATAGTGGGAGACTTCAACAGTTCACTGACATCACTAGACAGATTATTGAGGCAGAAAATCAACAAAGAAACTCTGGACTTAAATCAGACTCTAGGCTAAATGGAGCTAACAGACATTTATACAACATTCTACCCAACAACTGAAAAACATACATTTTTTTTCTTATCTGCACATGAACAATTTTTCAAAATAGACCATACCTTAAGCCACAAAACAAGTCACAATAAATTTTTAAAAATCAAAATTATATCAAATATCTTCTCAGACCCCAGTGGAATAAAACTAGAAATCAATACCAAAGCAGATATGCTGATGGCAAATAAGTTTATGAAACAATACTCAACATCATATCTCATTACAGAATTACAAATTAAAACAACCCAAAAACTGACACTGACAATACCCAATGCTGTTGAGAACATGGAGCAAAGGAACTCTTATTCATCACTGGTGAAAATGTAAAATGGTACAGCCACTTTGAAAGACAGTTTGGTAGTTTCTTACAAAACTAAACACAAACAGAAGCTTAGCATATAATATAGCACCTGTGCAACAAGGTATTTATGCAAATGAGCTGAAAATCTTTTTGTCCATACAAAAATCTGCACTTCGATATTTATAGCAGCTTTATTTGTAATTGCCAAAAATTGGAAGCAACCAGATGTCCTTTAATAGGTGAATAAATGCATGAACAATGGGATAGTATTCCATGATTAAAAGAAATGAGCTATCAAGTCATGAAGAGACATGGAAGAACATTAAATGCATATCACTAAGTGAAAGAAGCCAATATGAAAAGGCTACAGAATGTATTATTCCAATTTATGCTAGGAAAGGCAAAACTATACAAACAGCAGTCAAAAGATTAATAATTACCGTGAGTTCAGGAGAAGGGGGGTGAGATGAATAGGTGGAGTACATTTTCAGAATGGTGAAACCATTATTCTGTATAATACTCCAGTGGTGAATACCTAAAATTATGCATTTGTCAAAACCCATAGAACTGTGCAACATACATAGTGAACCCTACTATAAACTATGGACTTTATACTACACTAATGCAAGATGTTACAATAGGGGAAACTGGGGAAAGGGGATAGGATATCTGGAAACTCTTTGTACTTTCCACACAATTTTCCCGTAAACCTAAAAATGCTCTAAAAAATAGCCTATTATCTGGTCTGAGTGCAGTAGTATTTACAACTAATTGATCACAATTTGCTACAGATTTCCTTTTATATTTTAGGCTTTAGGGTACATGTGAAAATTTGTTACATAGATAATCATGGGTCATGAGGGTTTGTTGTAGATGCTATTACATCACTTAAGTACGAAGCCCAATACCCAATAGTTACATTTTCTGTTCTTCTCCCTCCTCCCAACCTGCCCCTCAAGTAGACCCAAGTGTCTTTTGTTTCCCTCTTTGTGCTCATAATTTCTTCTCATTTAGCTCCCACTTATAAGTGAGACCATGTAGTATTTGGTTTCTGTTCCTGCATTAGTTTGCAAAGGATGATAGCCTCCAACTCCATCCATATTCTTGTAAAATACATGATCCTGTTCTTTTTATGACTGCATAATATTCCATGGTTTATCTCTCTAAAGAGAAAACTTATCATGTCACTGTTAGTCTTAAATTATTTTGATGACTCTCAGTCGTCTTCAGGATAAATCCAAATATTTTAGCATGGCATACCAAGTCCTTTCAAGTTCTAGCTACTGCCTATCTCTTCAGCTTTATCTGTTGCTAGTCTTTCCTCATACTCTAAGCATTGAAAACCTTACAGACCTCTGGCATCCTCCTCGCTTTTTGTTATCTCCAGACTTTCATAAAAGCTTCTTTTACTACCTGGAATACATGCCATTCTCATTTAACATGAATAACTTCTATTTCTCACTTAAAACTCAGCTCAGGAAGCTTCTTCCAGGAAGCTTTATTTGATCCTATACTTTGAGATAGATGTTCTTTCTGTCGCTCCTTTGGCACCCTCTGCATATCTCTAGCACAGCATTTACATTGCCTTATATCTATATATAGGACTGCCTCTCCAACAATACTAAAACCCTTGAAAACAGAGATGTGTGTATTCATTTTTTTATCTCCCTAGTAGTGCCTAGCATTATACCTGCCTGGCACATAGAAGGTAATCAAATTTTTTGAATGAATGGTTAAGTAAATAAGAGCTTCACCTCTACCTTCAATTTAATCTCCAAAGTTATACGTTCTCCTCCTTTTGTAAATTCCCTTTCTTATGAGTCAGACATTTCTAATTTTAGGTTTAATGTATCTTTTTAAAGACTTCTATCTTGAAGCTTTCCATGGACAATAAACTTAAAACTATACATACACACACTATACATAATATACATATATATATATACAGACACACACATATATTTGTAGATGCTTTATGTTATTATTGAAACACTCATTAATTAGAGTTCACATATGCTTTTGAAGCTTTAATTCTGAGCAGCGAAGAAATGTTCTGCTTCCCAGTACAAAATTAGCTTATTTACTTCAAGAACACTGTAAAATATGTATTTCTTTCAGTTTATTTTTGAACAATGCAAAGAAAGAAATTTAATCTTTTCTATGTAAAACAATGTAAATATAGCATTTTCCATATCATAATTGATAATTATATAAAACAGAAGATAAAATAATTTATTCATGCAAAACATTTATGTAAATTCTAAGCGGCAATATAAGGCAATAATAAAATAATTCACTTCATGCCTTGGTAATCATTTGGTTTGAAAAAGTCCAGTAACAAATCATATTTTGTGTTATTTGACAACAGGATATGGAGCAAATTAAGAGACATAGATCACAAAGGGTTAAAACTGTAAGCTGTTTCATTTTACAAATGGAAAGAATGAAGTACAGAGAAATTAATGCCTTCATCTAGATCACATGGCTTGGAACAGAGACAAAACTAAAATCTAAATTAACATTCCTTGGTTCTTGGACCTGATATTATGAATAATATTACAACTTACATTTATGTAGTGCTTTAGAGTTTAAAAAGGACTTTCAGATGCATTATCTTCTTTGATTCTCAAAGCCATCTTTGAGGTAAGGCAAATATTATCCCTGATTTACAGATGAGAAAACAGGAGTAGGTGAAGTGAGGTGGTAGAGGGTCAGGCTCAGAGAGATTAAGTAACCTCCTAAAAACATATAACTAGTAAGGTATTAGAGTAAGGAATACTATTCAAGTCTTTTGACTGTAAATTTTACACTAGATCACAGTATATTGCATAGGACTCTGAATCAGCAAGTTACTGACAATAATTTAACTTTTTATTTTTATTCTTTCCTTTTTGCAAAATAACACATTAAAATTATATGATGGCAGACGTCAAGGAAGTTGAGTTGATAAATTAAAATATTCCCTGAGTCAGTTTTCCAGTGTTTCAAAGTAACTTTGAATTTTGATACATGAGTCATTCTAACTACACTGAATAAGTTTCCTATAATGGTATATATCAGCTTACCCAAAATGGAGTGGGAGGGGTGCTGTTGTGGGGGTAAAACTTGCGATGAAAGGAATAAAGGCCATCAGTTGGTACTTTAACCCTTAGAGGCTGGTTCAAGTACTGGGCAATTAACTAGGTACCTAATTTGTGCTAGCGGTTCTGAGGGCTACAGAATTTGGATAAGATGTGGTTGCTGCTCCTTGAGAATTTTACACCCTGGTTGGACTGTCCAAATCAATAGGCATAAAAAATTGTACAAAAAATGCTAAAGTGGTGCAGTTTATAATCCACAGAAAAGAAGATCGGTGGGGCTGGAGTAGGTAGAGATTGTCTCATTATACTGAAAGCAACAATATAGGGAGTGGTAAAAAGCATAAACTCTGGTGCTAGATTGTTTAATTTCAATTCGATTTCTACTAATTACTGTGTGGCCTTAGGCAAGTTACTTTAACCTCTCCTGTGCCTCAAGTTCCTCATCAATATTATAGGATTATTAGTAGGATTAAATGAATTAATATATTTATAATGTTTAGAAAAATTCCAGGTACCCAATGCTATATATGTGAGTAAAACAAAAATAAAATAATTAATAATCTGGATTCACAGGAAGGACAGACTCAAGTAGGAAAGGCTGAAGCTAGGGAGACCAAATGAGAAGCTGTTGCAGTAATCTAGGTGGGGTGATGGAGGATAGGGAAGATGCAACAGATAAAAAGCTCAAAGGAAAGATGGGCTCCTTTGGAGGTGGATTGGAGATACAGAAGTGGAGGAAGAGCCTGAAATGTATTGTGGTCTGCATGTATCCTCAGATTAACTCTTGTGAGGCTAGGTCAATTCTGGGACCTTCAAGATCATTTAGGGCTCACTGCACCTGTATTAAAACAGACCTGAAATCCTTTTTGGCACTGAAGAGATCTTCTGGATCAAGAGTAACACAGGATTGCAATAAGTAAAGCATAATTTGAATACCCTGTCCTCCATCACTGCACAGGGAATTATTTATTTATTTATTTTTTTGAAGCGGAGCCTCACTCTCACCCAGGCTGGAGTGCAGGGGCCTGATCTCAGCTCACTGCAACCTCTGCCTCCTGAGTTCAGGCAATTCTCTTGCCTCAAATTGCCGAGTAGCTGGGATTATAGGCACGCACCACCACGCCTAGCTAATTTTTGTATTTTTAGTAGAAACGGGGCTTCACCATGTTGGTCAGCCTGGTCTCGAACTCCTGAGCTCGTGATCTGCCCGCCTAGGCATCCCAAAGTGCTGGGAGTATAGGCATGAACCACCGTGCCCAGCCTGGGCAGGGTATTCTTTAGCCTGAAATTGACTAAATACTCTATACAGGCAGATCATAATTCTTAAACAATTAAACATGGAAATTTAAGGCACTGCTTAGCAATTGATCACATATTTGATAAGAATATTAACTTAATAATTCAATAATCAATTGGCTATATATATATATATATATATATATATGAAATTTGTTTTTCATCTGAAATCTATACAGTGAATGTTACGGTGCTGTAGGTGTTTGTTTAGAGAAATTCCTGTGGGCTCATTATAGATTGACTTAAGATATATTCTCATGTGTTCAGAGTTTGTAAGTTGTATCTACCATTTACACTATTTATATAAGGCAATGGACAATGTTCTTATCATTCTTCTCTGTCTCTACACACACACACACACACACACACACACACTTTCCTATGTGATTTTACCTTCAAGAGGAAGAAAAAAAAAGGACATACTTAAGATTAAAGCAATACAGTGTTCTTTTTGCCTTTGATTTCACAGTTTGCCTGGCCAAGTACTACTCAGTGTAATTGTCACTTCCCAAGGAAGGTACTCACATTTCCATATTAAAACTAAAACAAAAATAAATTAGATACATTTGTTATACTCTCTCATAGCATCCTGTGGTTCTTCTTCATGGTACTTATTGTACTTTTTCACTAAATAGATAGGTATATATCATTTAATGTCTGTGTGTCATGTATCTCCAATGCATAAATGATGTCTGGCATGTGCTGGGTGGTCCCTGGATAGCCTTGGCCAACCCAGTCTCTTCTTTTTTTTTGCCTATAGTTCTCAAAATAACTATAAAGTACCTTGGGTATGCAATATCCTGACATAGGGAAGAACTGCCCGAAATACTTCTGTCTCTCCTTGAGTTAAGGAGAAAGTACCCTGGACAGTCTGGCCTTGGCTTTTTTCTCCTCTAGAAGCAAGATATCCTTAAAAACTTTTCTCAGTGATTCATATTACTCCTGAGGGAGAAAACTCAGAGTAGACATCATTTTGGGGTCCCTCAGCTGTGGTACACATGGGGCACGTGCAGTCAAGACTCCAACTGCCCTGGGTAGATTTATTGAGCCTTGGGGCACCAGTTCACAATGGATCCAAAGGCTTCTCCTGTCCCTTGCTTACTATCTGTAAGTAATAAATCTGCTTCACATAACTTGTTGTATGTGTGTTCTCTCATTGAACTCACGCAATAAATAAAACTGCAGCCCAAAATGCAGTAGGCAGAACGATTTGGACTCCTATTCCTGATGGTTGGCATAGTGATGATTTTTGCTACCCTCTACACAGTGGGAGTCTTCTCTTAAGGTTACTTATTAGTGAACCTGCTTCACAACACATAGGTGCTCAGTACATATTTGTTATATGAACAAAGTGGAGAGGAAAGCCAGCATTTATTGATCACCTGGCCCATGCTAAACACTTTATATGTAAACTCACATTTGTTCTTTACAATAGTTCTGTGAGAAAGGTATTATTACCATCATTTTAAAGATGAGGAAACTGAAGTTCAGAGAGATTAAGTATCTTTTCTAATGTCACAGAATTATTAAATGGCAATGCCAGATTTCAAACTGAGGACTGTTTGACTTCAAAGCTAATGCTCTTCACTCTACTTCATTGTTTCGTTATCTGCTTAATGTAACTTCTCCATTGAATCTGTGATGTAAAAGATATACCTGGGGGTAATATTAAAAAGTAACAAAACAAAAAATGAAGCAAATATTCAAAGCTAAATAACTCCACATCGATTTCTAATTTCTAATTATCACAGAGAAAGTTGGATTGTAAACAAGCATCAGAATGCATTTTGTAGGCAGCATATTAATAAATCATGGAGTCAGTAACACAGCCTTTGAGTTTTTAAAGCAATTATTTTATTTTTGATAATTTAAGAAAATTTTAATGTAGTACATACTTCTAATTTAAAAAAAAATACAGAAATATCTAAAGTAAAACTGCCAATCACTTACCCTCCCACCATCTTACTCTTCAGTGGTAACCAGAGTTAACAGTTTTCTGTGTTGTATCCATGTTTTATTTGTTTCTGATAAATCATCAGCTATTTTTATTGAAAGACTGTTATGAAATCACAGTTGGCAGTTACTATGACAGGGAAATCAGGAGTAGGTAAACGTTTTCATTTAGTGTTTGTGTTCTTAGAGGATGTTTCTTTGTAATCATTGATATTAGGGTTCAAAGGGTCATGCAGAGTTCATGTGGTCCTTCCAACTTTAGAAGACTGTTTCTTAAAGAGTTTCTGTATAGCAAAAGAAGCTATTAACAGAGTAACAGACAACCTACAGAATGGGAGAAAATATTTGCAAACTATGCATCCAACAAAGGTCTAATATCCAGAATCCATAAAGAACTTATACAAATTAACAAGTAAAAAACAAACAACACCTCCATTAAAAGGTGTGCAAAGGACATGAACAGACACTTTTCAAAAGAAGACATACATGTGTGCAACAAGCATATGAAAACATGCTCAATATCCGATCATTAGAAAAATACAAATCAAAACCAAAATGAGATACCATCTCACACCAGTCAGAATGGCTATAATTAAAAAGTCAAAAAATAACAAATTTTGGTCAGGTTGTGGAGGAAAGGAAACACACACTCCTGGTGGGAATGTAAATTAGCTCAGCCACTGAAAACACAGTTTTGAAATTTCTCAAAGATTTTAAAACAGAATTGCCATTTGATCCAGCAATCCCATTATTGGGTATATACCCAAAATAAAATAAATTTCTACCATAAAGACATGTGCACACATATGTTCATTATAGCACTATTCATAATAGCAAACGCATGGGATCAACCTAAATGCCCACCAATGGTGGACTGGATAAAGAAAATGTGATACATACACATCACGGAATTCTATGCAGTCATAAAAAAGAATGGAATCATGCCCTCTGCAGCAACATGGATGTAACTGGAGGCCATTATCCTAAGCAAGTTAATGCAGGAAGAGAAAACCAAATACCACGTGTTCTCACTTATTAGTTGGGGCTAAACATTGAATACACACACGCATAAACAAGAAAACAATCGACACCGGGGCCTACTGAAGGACAGAGTGTGGAAAGGGGGTGAGGATTGAAAAACTACCTAACAAGTACTAGGCTTCTGACCTGAGTGACAAAATAATTTGTACACCCAACTCCTGCAACGTACAGTTTACCCATGTAACAAACCTGCACAGGTAACACCCAAACCTAAAATAAAAGTTGTAAAGAAAAAGAAAACTTTATTTCTTCTTCCTTTCTTTTTCTTGTATATTTATTTATTTGTTCTGATATGAATTGACTGTTTACAGTATGCTAGGCACTGGAAATACAATGGTAAGCAACACAGGCAGGGTCCCAGCTCTCGTTATAGGTTACAGGGAAGACAGAAGTATACAATTTTAACTCATGGTGATGGGTAGTATGACAGAATGTGATTCTTGAACTTCACAATGTGCATCAGAATCAATTTGGGATGTATTTTAAATTTGCAGAGTGGCCCTACACCAAATCCACTGAATCAGAATACCTGAAGGGTAGATCCCAGGAATCTACATTTTAATAAGCTCCATAGGTGCTTCTAATGTGAATGTTTTCTTTTGGCAGTTTATAGAACAGGGTGCAAAGGAAAGTGTATGGTGGGCAGTTTTGTTTAAAAGACCTCGGAGGAAGACTTCTACAAAAAGTTGCATCTAAACTGAGATGAACAATGAGTAAGAATTAACTAGGCAGTTGAGAGTTGGGGGTTGGGAAATAAATAAGTGCATAACAAGAAAAAAGATTTGCCTGAATATGAGAGAGAGAGTGCCTGCACTCAGAAATTGAAAGTTCAATATGTCTAAAGAGTTCAGGGGTTTTATTTTGTTTTACTTATTTAGCAATTTTTAAACTGACAAATGACAATTTGTATGTATCTATGGTATACAATACAATGTTTTGATGTATGTATACATTGGAATGATTAAATCATGCTAATTAACATATCCATCACCTCACATCCTTCTTATCTTTTTTGTGGTGAGAACATTTAAAACCTACTCTTTTAGCAATTTTCAAGTATACTATACATTATTATTATTTATAGTTAGCATGCTACACAATAGATCACCAGAACTTATTCCTCCTGTCTAACCAAAACTTTTTACCCTTTAAACAACTCCCCATTCCCCACCCCCACATAGAATTTAAGGCGGGTAGGGGGCAGAAGAGCGGTCAAAATGATGCCCCCCCATGGAAAGTGTAGTTCAAGATGGTAACCAACACTGGTACCACAGGGATCATTAAAACTTAAGGAAAGTGTGGAGGAGAAGGAGGTCAAGAAGATTAAGAAGGGCCATTCCATTATTTTCTGTCATATTCTTGGTCAGTTATTTCTTGTTAATACATATATATATATTTATAAACATAAATACATATATATTTTTATGTATACATATATGTTATTTTCTCTCTAAATATAGCAATCCATTTACTATGTACCAACAAAAACATAAATAAAATAAATAATATAACAATCCCTTACATTTGCACTTTCTTATACGTTTTTTTTCATCTGATCCCCACAAAAAAATTTATGAGGTAGGTTGGGCGAGTGTTATCATTTTCATTTTACAGATAAAACATCTGAAGCTCATAGAGGTTAAGGTTCTTAAGGTCTCAAAGTTACTAAGAAACACAGAGCTAATTCTTTACAATTTTTTATGTTTGTTATGTTGTGCTTTTTATTCTACTTATGCCCAGTTCTTTGTTCTTCTACTACCTCTTTCCATATTTGTGAGCATCTTGAATTCTGAGATTGTCCTCCAAGATTTTATACATGCCAGCCAACGGAAGGCCATTACAATGTTGGGAGTGTCATCACCATATGTGATGACACAAAAGGTCCCAGGTCAGTTTAAGCAGAACCCATTTGTCTTCACTCCTCCTTATGAAAGACAACTTTAAATTTTTATTTTGTAATACAAAGGCTCATAAATGAAAAGGAATGTCTTAGAGTATATGTTTCAAAATCACTAGCATCTAATGAGTACTTACTAACTAACCACAATATTTATAGTAAAAATCTTTTCGATAATGGCTCAAGATATTACACAAGATAGTTTATTGCTATGATTTTTCAAGTTCAAAAGTTTAAATGAAGCAGGATCCTCTCATCAATCACCATTAACATAAACTCAATTTCTAGAAATACAGTTCTTCTAACTTTGTTTCCTGCTATGTTGGATGTTTTCTAATAATCCCAAAGTAAAACAATTTCTCAATTTCATCAAACTTGTCAGCTCTTTTTGGTCCCTTTCATCCCCAAATTATATTCCTCTGAACAGTTTTTAATTTTACCTCTCATTTTCTCCACAAACATCACTTCTTCATTGGAAGTAGAGAAAGACTGGTATTTTTCCTCTTTTGGAACTGGGATTTCCTTCTAAACTGGGGACATTCCAGAAAGACGGTAAGTAAATAGTCAAAGGTTAGTAAGATTTGCGAGTACAAATATAGAGAATATAAACATTTCTCTGGGGTCACAGCTGTAGTATCTGCCTCATTTCACCTCAACCATACCCTGGAGAGATAGACTTTCTCGGAGTACTAGCACAGGAACAGGGATATTTGAAGAGACTAAAACACAAGATTATAGTACTATTTAGTTGGGTTACTAGGCAATTTATAAAGAAGGCTATTTGAAGGATAAAAAGCAGGATTTAAAGTTCTTAATAATTAAGACTCAAAGTGAGAATAAATTATTTCATAAATATATCCTAAATTATCCTATTCTAGTGCTTGAATATTTTTTATTTTAGCCTTTTATTCACTTAATTTAAAAATACACTAAACTTCATTTTACTCTTGGTTATTAAAATAAAATAAAAATACCTAGATATTTTAAGTTTCATTAATTGTTACTAATGGTATCCAAAATCCCTTTTAAGGATAGCATTTCTCCACCAATTTCCTCTGATTCTCCTTAAAGTATTGGAGGGGCTAAAGTAAAACCAGATTTTCTTTTTTTTTTTTTGAGACGGAGTCTCGCTTTGTAGCCCAGGCTAGAGGGCGGTGGCACAACCTCGGCTTACTGCAACCTCCGCCTCCGGGATCCTGGTTCAAGCAATTCTCCTGCCTCAGTCTCCCAAGTAGCTGGGTTTATGGGCACACGCCGCCACACCCAGCTAATAGAGACAGGGTTTCACCATGTTGGCCAGGTTGGTCTTGAACTGCTGACCTCGTGATCCACCCGACTTGGCCTCCCAAAGTGCTGGGATTACGGGTGTGAGCCACCACACCCGGCCGCAGATTTTTTAAACATAAAAAGTATGCTCTAACGTGGCATTCCCTGACTTATATATCAAATGCAAGGTATTTAAGCATCTTAAATAGGGCTTTTTTCTAGGTATTGTCAACTGATATCTTTACAGCAAACCACCTTGCCATGTATGTACTTATGCAACAATCTTGCATGATCTGCACATGTACACCAGAACCTAAAGTACAATAAAAAACAAAAATATGCCAGGGACTATTCAAGGCACCAGGACTACAACAATGAACATGACAGACAAAAATTCCTGCCTTCCTGGAACTTATATTCTAGTTGGGGTTACAAGCAATAACCAAATTTAGAAAAAATAAAATATTTTGTATTTTACATAGTAATGCATACTAAAAGAAAAAATAAAGCAGGGAAGGGGATATGAAGTGTGTGCGTATGTTTGTGTGTGTGTGTGCGTGTGTGTGTGTGCGTGTGTGTGTGTAAAAAGTCTCTAGGGTCTCCAAGAAGTATTTAAAGAGATATTTATTTTAAAATATATTATACAAATATGTTTCCTGGAACATTGTTTAATGCTACCAAATGGGAAACAATTAAAATACACATCAAATATGAGATCTGATAAATAAATGAAAACGTATACTTAAGCGGTGAAGTGACAGCATCTGATTCAGAGAAGTGGGCTCTGGAGTCAAAATAGTCCTGGATCTGGAATCTGGCTCAATCATTTTGAAAATTTGTGATCGTGGGCACAAGATATCTACTTTTTCCCCCAATACTTTAGTTAAAGTTGCTTACGACACACCAGCCTTGTATTTGTGGCAGTGTATTTGGGGGCATGAAAGTAAAGGGATGAGGATCACATGTGAGTAGAGGTGAAGAAAGAGGACAACAGTGACAGGAGCTGAATCCTCCGACCATAGCTTCTGTAAGCTTCAGTTTACTTACCTGTGAAATTGGGATCCTTATGCCTACTTCATTGTGAGGAATAAATGAGATTATGTATGTAAAAGCATTTGCCATAGTACCTGGCACTTGATTAATGTTCAACATTGCCTCAAACAGTTTGGCACATAGTTAACGTTTAATAAGCATTTGTTGAATGATAATAATTTTTTGAAATATTATATGTAATGCTGTGGATCTGTAGAAGACTATATATGTATATATGTATAATTGTTTGCTTATAAAAATGTATTAACTGTAGTTGACAAAATTTGCATATATGTATCATGTACAGCATGCTGTTTGAAGTATGTATTCATTGTGGAATCGCTAAATCAAGCTAATTAACATATGTATTACCTCAGATACTTTTCATTTTTTGTGATAAGACCACCTAAAATATACTCCCTGTGATTTTCAAGAGTACAATATATTTTTCCGAGAAAAAAGAATAGCTACTATGATTTCAATTTTATTTAAAAATTCATTCTATGTATTTAAAAAGAAAAGAGTAAAAGGATGGTCACTGAAATGTAAATAGTGGTTCTCTCTAGATAGGATCCTAAGCCATTTTTCATTCCTATTTTACGTGTTTTGTAAGTGACCTAAATGTCTTCCAATCTTCTGGAGTCACTTATTCCTGTAATAATAAAATGTCTTGAGTTTCCATCCCAGGTAACAACAGGATTTATTCTCTTTACTCAGTCTTCCTTCTCCAGGGTTACCTTCTTACAAGCTTGTTCATGAGTCAGTGCAGGATACAGTCCCTGGATTCCACTCCTGTCGTTTTTGTCCTCTTTCAGCCCTTTGGCTCACATGTGATCCTCATCCCTTCACTTTCATGCCCCCAAATGCAGTACTGCAAATACAAGGCAGGTGTGTGATAAGCAACTTTAACTAAAGTATTGGGGAAAAGGTAGACATATCTCCACATAGCACCAAATAGGAAACCATTTAAAACTGAATATTGACATTTTAAAGATAACCTATTCCTGGCTGTTTTGTGCCCTAGGCCTCAACCTATTATCATTTTGCCAGGTTCTGCTCCTCATGCCAAGAGTGCTGACCTTATATCTAACCCTTCTTCTCTTGGTTCCTGGAATCCTCAACCTCTTTCTCTAGACTGCACTCTGGGGTGGGGCAGGGAGGGAGGGGGAGGAAGCTAAGTTCTTCTTTTCATTTGCAAAGCAATTTCATTCTCAGCCCCTATCCCAGAATAGCCCCTAGATCCATCTTGCCTTTCACAAAAGGTTACCGTTGGATAACTTTTATAAACAAAAAATCTTTTGTCTCTGATCTCCACCCTTAGCTAAGCAAAAATTCAGAAAATAAAGAACAAAGAGATAGATTTTCTCCTAATTGGAAATTTGCTGATGATATCTGGAAAAGAAGAAAATTTAAATTCTTGAGTGTGCTTTTTTTCCAATTACAACAAACTCTAGAGGTAATTTTCTGTCTACCTGTCATAGATATTTTTCACAATGAACGTGCATTTTTTAAATAAAATATAATATAGTAAATATTACTTTTAAAAGGAAGTGTTGCTTATGGATGAATGTCTCCAAAGCACTTCAAGTTTTTATTTCAGAACCTATCTCATTTGTCAGCTCTGTTCCGGTCTGGCTCCTTAATTTCAGGTCTTCTTCCTCTAACCTTTCCTTTTCTCTCCCTTCCTTCCTGTTTGAATCTTACAGAGGTACCCAAAAAGGCTATGAACTTAAAAGGGAGGGGAAAAACAATACTGGCTCTGAGGTATAAGGAGATTCTCACAAATTTAAACTCTGCTTGCTGTAGATGAAAATTATACAAATGCCTTTCTGAATCATATTTATTTAGATGAAACCAAGCTGGAGTTGTTACCAGTGGCAAATCCATATGCGTCTGCAGAAACCTCGATTCTTGCCTCCTCAGAAGAAATAATTCGACGGAGGGAAATAAGGCAGAAGGAGAAACTGAGGCAAGTTTTACAACACGAGTGAAAGTTTATTATAAAGCACACCTGAAAGAGGGCCAAATGGGCAACTTAAAAGATGAAGCACATGGGTTGACCTTTGACCTGGGGTTTTATATGTTGGCATACTTCTGGGATCTTGCGTCCCTTCTCCCCTGATTCTTCCCTTCGGCTGGGCTGTCCGCAGGTACAGTGGCATGCTAGCAGTTGGGAAGGGAGCATGTGCAGTATGTTTACTAGAGTTATACCCATGCTCACTTGAGGCATTCTTTCCTTACCAACCAAATGTTCGTGGAAGATCATATACCAGTTAGACTCCACTGTTTTGCCTCTTAGTGCACATGCTTGAACCCATATGCCCAACTCCTGAGATCTTATTGGGAAGCTGCTGATCACCAGTTTCAGGTTTTTCTATCTATTGGGAGACAGTCTTTCCTTGGTGCTGGCTGTGACCAATTACTGCTTTAGAGACTACCTACTATTGCAGTAGGTAAGTAGGCAGATACGAGCAGGGCAGTAGAGACCCCCAGCCCACCAGGAATGTCAGGCAACCATCAGGTGATGGTCAGTTGGTTGTTAATTGTTTCTCTGAAATACTGTCTCTCCTGATTGTCAGAAGTTGGGTGAGTGGGCTCAAGCATACACATTATGAGGCAGAATGGTGGAGTCTAACTGGTATATGACCTTCAAGTAACATTTGGCTGGTAAGGGAAGAAATGCCTCAAGTGAGCATGCATAGGATTCCATTGCACATGCGACCCCTCCCAAGTGCTAGCAGGCCACTGCACACGCAGACAGCCCACCCTCAGAGATAAGTCAGGGGAGAAGGGACACAGGAACCTCAGAAGTATGCCAACATATAAAACCCCAAGTCAAAGGTCAAATCGTGTACTTGATCTCTCAAGTTGCCTGCTTGGCCCTCTTCCAAGTGTACTTTAATTCCTTTTGTTCCTACTCTAAAAGCTTTTTAATAAACTTTCACTCCTGCTCTAAAACTTGCCTCAGTCTCTCCTTCTGCCTTATGCCTCTCAATCAAATTCTTTGTTCTGCAGACCCATATGGATTCACCACCAGTAACATACTTTGGTGCCATGTGACTGGGATATGATCTGCTGCTAACATACTTGGTGCCATGTGATTTGGATACATTTCCCAGTGGTAAGACACCTCTACACTTCACTTTATTTGGCCAGAGACATTTAACCTCTACACTTTTCATTCTTTGGGTAAAAGCATTCAAGCCCCACGTGTAGTTTTCTTTTCCCTTTTCACTCTCCTGCTTACTAACCAACCCCCAGAATGATTCCTCTCAGCCACAAATGGTTCTCTTCTCCCCCTGGCTACTCTCTCAGCTCACCCTGATGGGTGGCTTTCAAGGGTGGTGGGAAGGACCCTGGGGTCCACACTGATTAGAACTGAAACACTAATGGCTTTCCTGCACTGGAGAGTGGTAGAGCTAAAGCCTAGAACTGTGCAATGTCTGGGATTTCTTCAGCTTATTTAACTAAAATCGGCTCTTTTCAAAGAACTCACACTGCCTATTTTCCTGTTCTCTCTGTGTGTTTTTTGAAATGGCCTTGTGCACCTGCCAGACTGTCCACCTTGAGGGCAAGCCTGCCTTTTCTCTAGTTACACTTCACATAGCATGTGACTTCTTAAACACACACTCCCTGTTATTTGTGCACCCATAGCTCTTGCCACGTTTTCTTGGCAACAAAGACGTGGGCTCCTCTGTGGAAATCCCCTGAGATTTATACTTGTTTTTAACCTATCAGCTCAGATGACCTCCAACCCTTCTGTCCTGGTACATTGCCAGAACAGACACTAATTGGAACCCCAACTCTCCCAGCTCCTTCTGACTTACCATATACTTTTCATTCCTGTTATGCCCCAGGGCCAAGTTTTTCAGTGGCTTTTGAAGCAGTTTGTCTGCCTGCATAAGGCCCCACTCTGTTACCCTTTGAGGCACTCACCTACTTGCTTTTTTGGAGTTAGCCCCCGCTTTGGGAGGAGGAGAAATCCTTCCTTGGCCATTTGCAAGTTCTTACCTCAATCCCCAAGTCTTGAAGAGTTCCCTCAATTATGTCAAGAGGGCAAATAAACTTTACCCTCTGCAATCCAAGGGCCACTGTTTTTCAAGCATATGAAGGCTTTCCATGAATATTCTGCTCTCTGCCTCCCACTTCCTCCTGTAGCCTCAATTTCTCTAATCACTTCCAGGCCCTTCTCAATATGCATCAAGACTTTCAAGGTTATATTCAAAGGGAGGGAAGTCCAGCCGCTTTGTGGCAGTTACTTAAAAAATAGGCTTTTCATCTCCTTAAAGATCATAGGAAATGTGAATCTGAGACAAGAGGTAATTATTTTCTTGCTAGAATGCTCTGAGCAAGACTCACTATAAGGTTATAGAGACAAGGATATATATAGGCTGACCCAATACCACAGGCACAAGAGACCCTTAGAACAGAGATGAAGACTGGTCCCAGGCTAACAGGTTACCATCAGAATAGAGATGAAAGGTTAGGGGTACACGATAAGACTGGTTATTCCAGAGCCCCAAGGGTGAAGAGCGTGCCCACTGTTCACTCTAATATCCCCTCTGTTCTCAGCTGGGTAATTGTGAAAAAATAGGACCAAAATTAAGGGTACATGATGAGACTGGTTCATTCCAGAACCCTAAAGACGAATAGAGGATACCCCATTTAGGATAATAGAAAAGTAAGAAGATACGCCTTCTTTTTCCTTTTTCCTTTATTTTCTCCTTCTGTTCTCTCTTTGTAGATGAGTAAACACCTCTCCATACCACAGGACATGCTCCTTGGATGCATCTCCCAAAACTGGGAAAAGTTTGATTCCCCCAAACCTTAAACAAGTAAACAAAAAAACCTAGTTTTCCTTTGTAGTACTGTTTGGCCTAAAAAATGAAAATGAACTTGGAAGAAACTATAAAAGTCAGCCTTGGAATCCAGTGCCCCACTGCAGGAGGTCCTCAGACTAGCCTCTTCAGTCTTTTATAACCAAGAGCAGAATAAGGAGGACAGGCCTAACAAAAAGGAAAAATGCAGAGACCAGAGGCAGGCTTAACTATTGGCTGCTTTATGAGCTCTCCAGCCGTCTCCAGGTTGCCCTCAGAATACCCCTTTAGGTAACTGCCATTGGTGCAAGAAGCCAGGCCACTGGAAGGCAAATTGCCCCAATGGGATAAATGGGAAAAAGCACTACATGGCTAGTCCTCTCTGCCACAAGCTCTGTCACTGGAAATAGGACTGCCCTGAGGGCTGATGGGCCCATGGAACACAATACCAATCCCTGATGGCCTTGAGCTGAAGGGGCTCTTTGCTATGGCTAGCTTACAAATCAGACATCATTATCCAAAGCACAAAGCCAAAGGCAACTCTGGAGGCAGAAAGTAAAATTATAAATTTTCCTTTTGGATTTAAGAGCTGCCTACTTTGTGCTAGTCTTCTTCTCTGAGCAACTCTCCAAATCTTGTTGGGTAATGGGGACAAATGACACCTCCTTCCTCTAAAAGAAAAGAATCACACCCCTTTTGGCAAAAATAAACTTTCCAAGATGGGTACCTAATTAGTATTTACCCGACTTTGAATTCCTCTTTCCTTCTAGCTGTCTCTCCCAGGAAAGCTACCTAAATTCTTAACCAATAACTTGAACCTGTACAGTCCTACCTCATGCTTTTAGGCAGCCCACACTTACACAAGCCTTAGCAAAAATCTAACTGAGCAATCTCTTGAGAGGGGATAGCTTGTACGGTATGTAGAAAACATCTTTATCTGATCTCTCTTCACAGGACTCACACAACAACATGTAGAACAAATGTTTGCTTAATTTTCTAACAGAGGGAAAATGACTTGTCTAATTCAAAGGTTATAAATGTAAAGATAAATTTTTGGTAAGGAAGCTTATAAGGAAAAGATATTTGGTATAAAAAAACTAATATGGTAAATTCTTGTACCAAAGTGGACTAGCTGGTTGTTTAAGATCTAGAAATAGAAAGACCATTTGACCCAGCAATCCCAATACTGGGTATATACCCGAAGGATTATAAATCATTCTATTATAAAGACACATGCACACGTATGTTCATTGAGGCACTGTTTGCAATAGCAAAGACTTGGAACCAACCCAAATGTCCATCAGTGATAGACTGGATAAAGAAAATGTGGCACATATACACCATGGAATACTATGCAGCCATAAAAAAGGATGAGTTCATGTCCTTTGTAGGGACATGGGTGAAGCTGGAAACCATCATTCTCAGCAAACTGACACAAGAACAAAAAATCAAATACTGCATGTTCTCACTCATAGGTAGGTGTTTAACAATGAGAACACATGGACACCGGGAGGGGAACATCACACACTGGGGCCTGTTGGGGGTTGGGGGAGCTAGGGGAGGTATAGCAGGAGGTAGAGGGATCGGGGAGGGATAGCACTAAGAGAAATACCTAATGTAGATGATCGGGGGATGGATGCAGCAAACCACCAAGACATGTGTATACCTATGTAACAATCCTGCATGATCTGCACATGTATTCCAGAACTTAAAGTGTAATAAGAAAAAAGAAGGAATATGGAGAAGAAATTAATAAAAAAACAAATAAGCAAACAAAAGGAAATACTATACAATTTTAAAGGGCATTAGGTCTACTAAATGCTTTAAGGTCATAAACCACTACTATGATTCCTTTTAAATATATTTTCTTTATTTCTTCAAAAAACGGGATGCAGGTGCAAGTTTTTTATATAGGTATACATATGCCATGGTGGTTTGCTGCACCTATTGACCTGTCCTCTAAGTTCCTTTCCCTCATCCTCTAGCCACCAGAAGGGCCTGGTGTGTGTTGTCCCCTCTCTGTGTCCATGCGTTCTCAATGTTCAACTCCCATGTATGAGTTGAGTACATGCAGGGTTTGATGTTCTGTTCTTGTGTTAGTTTGCTGAGGATTATGGCTTCCAGCTACATCCATGTCCCTGCAAAGGACATGATTTCACTTCTTTTTATAGCTGCATAGTATTCCACTTTCTTTATCCAATATATCATTGGATATATGTATATGTATATGTATATGTACCACTTTCTTTATCCAATATATGTATATGTATCACTTTCTTTATCCAATATATCATTGATGGGCAATTGGGTTGGCCCCATGTCTTTGCTATTATAAATAGTGCTGAAATAAACATATGTGTGCATGAGTCCTTACAGTAGAATAATTTATATTAATTTAGGTATATACCCAGTAATGGGATTGCTGGTTAAAAGGGTATTTCTGGTTCGAGATGCTTGAGGAATCGCCATACTATTTTCCACAACATTTCATCTAGTTTACATTCTTACCAACAGTATAAAAGCCTTATTTCTCCACAGCTTTGCCAGCATCTATTGTTTCTTCACTTTTTAATAATCGCCATTTTGACTGGCACAATATGGTATTTCATTGTGGTTTTGATTTGCATTTCTCTGATGATCAGTGATATGGACCTCTTTTTCATATGTTTGTTGGCTGCATAACTGTCTTCTTTTGAAAAGTGTCTGTTCATATGCTTTGCTCACTTTATGATGGGGTTGTTTTTTTATTGTAAATAGGTTTAAGTTACTTGTAAATTCTAGATTTTAGATGTTTGTCAGATGGGTAGATTGCGAAAATATTTTCCCATTCTGTAGGTTGCCTATTCACACTGATGTTTAGTTTCTTTTGCTGTGAAGAAGCTCTTTCGTTTAATTAGATCCCATTTGTCAATTTCGGCTTTTGTTTCAATTGTTTTTGGCGTTTTCATCATGTAGTCTTTGCCTGTACCTATGCCCTGGTTGGTATTGCCTAGGTTTTCTTCTAGGGTTTTTATAGTTTGGGGTTTTACATTTAAGTCTTTAATTCATCTTGAGTTAATTTTTGTATAACGTGTGAGGAAGGGGTCCAGTTTCACTTTTCTACATATAGCTAGCTAGTTTTCCCAGCACCATCTACTAGCAGATCCTTTCCCCATTGTTTGTTTTTGTCAGTTTTGTCAAAGATCAGATGGTTGCAGATGTGTGGTAATATTTCTAAGGTCTCTGTTCTCCTCCTTTGATCTATATGTCTGTTTTAGTACCAGTACCATGCAATTTTGGTTACTGTAGCCTTTTAGTATTGTTTGAAGTCAGGCAGTGTGATGCCTCCAGCTTTGTTCTTTTTACTTAGGATCGTATTGGCTATATGGGATCTTTTTTGATTCCATATGAAATTTAAAATAGTTTTTTTTTCTAATTCTGTGAAGAACGTCAATGATAGTTTGATGGGAATAGCATTGAATCTATAAATTACTTTGGGGAGTATGGCCATTTTAATTATATTGATTCTTCCTATCCAGGAGGATGGAATGTTTTTCCATTTGTTTGTGTCCTCTATGATTCCCTTGAACAGTGGTTTGTAGTTCAACTTGAAGTGGTCTTTCACATCCCTTGTTAGCTGTATTCCTAGGTATTTTATTCTCTTTGCAGCAGTTGTGAATGGGAGTTCATTCATGATTTGACTCTCTGCTTACCTATTGTTGCTGTAAAGGAATGCTTGTGATTTTTCACCTTGATTTTGTATCCTGAGACTTTGCTGAAGTTGCTTATAAACTCGAGAAGTTTTTGGGCTGAGATGATGAGATTTTCTAAATATAAAATCATGTCACCTGCAAACAGAGACAACTTGACTTCCTTTCTTCCTATTGGAATACTCTTTATTTCTTTCTTTTGCCTGATTGTCCTGGCCAGAACTTCCAATACTATGCTTAAGAGAAGCGGTGAGAGAGGGAATCCTTGTCTTGTGCTGATATTCAAAGGGAATGCTTCTAGCTTTTGTCCATTCAGTGATATTTGCTGTGGGTCTGTCATAAATAGCTCTTATTTTGAGATATGTTCCATCAATACCTAGTTTATTGAGAGTTTTTAACACGAAGGGATGTTGAATTTTATCAAAGGCCTTTTCTGCATCTATTGAGATAATCATGTGTTTTTTTTCTTTGTTTCTGTTTATGAGATAGACTATGTTTACTGATTTGCATATGTTGAACCAGTCTTGCATCCCAGAGATGAAGCCAACTTTATCATGGTGGATAAGTTTTATTTATGTACTTCTGGATTCTGTTTGCCAGTATTTTATTGAGGATTTTTACATTGATGTTCATCAGGGTTATTGGCCTGAAATTTTCCTTTTATGTCGTGTCTCTGCCAGGTTTTGGCATCAGAATGATGCTGGCTTCATAGAATGAGTTAGGGAGGAGTCTCATTTTATCAGTTTGGAATAGTTTCAGAAGGAAAGCTACCAGGTCCTCTTTGTTTTTCTGGTAGAATTCAGCGTTAAAGCAGTCTGTTCCTGGGCTTTTTTTTTTTTTTTTTTTTGGCTGGTAGGCTACTAATTACTGCCTTAATTTCAGAGCTTGTTATTGGTCTATTCAGGGATTCGACTTTCTGGTTTAGTCTCGGGATGGTGTATGCATCCAGGAATTTATTCATTTCTTCTAAATTTGTAGTTTATTTGCATAGAGATGTTTATAGTATTCTCTGACGGTAGTTTGTACTTCTGTAGGGTCAGTGGTGATATTCCCTTTATCATTTTTTATTGTGTCTATTTGATTCTTCTCTTTCTTCTTCTTTACTAGTCTAGCTAGTTATGTGTCTATTTTGTTAATTTTTTCAAAAAAACAACTCTGATATCCTTTCTTCTGCTTGGTCAATTTGGCTGTTGAATTTCATGAAGTTCTTGTGCTGTGTTTTTCAGTTAAATCAGATTGTTTATTTTCCTCTGTAAACTGGTTACTCTAGTTAGCAATTCCTCTAATGTTTTATCAAGGTTCTTAGCTTCTTTGCATTGGGTTAGAACATGCTTTTAGCTCATCGTAGTTTATCACTCATCTTCTGAAGCCTACTTCTGTCAATTCATCCATCTGATCCTCCATCCAGTTCTGCCCCTTGATAGAGAGACATTGAGATCATTTGGAGGAGAAGAGGCACTCTGGCCTTTTGGGTTTTCATCATTTTCTTATTGATTCTTTCTCATATTCATGAGTTTGTCTAGTTTTGGTCTTTGAGGCTGCTGATCCTTGGATCTGGGAGTCTGTTTGTTGTTGTTGTTGTTGTTGATGATGCTCTTGTTGTCACTTTCTGCTTGTTTTTCTTTCAATAATCTGGTCCCTCTCCTATAGGGCTGCTGCGGTTTGCTGTGGGTTCCCTTCAGGCCCTATTCATCTGATTTGTTCCTTTGCCTTTAGATGTCATTCAAGGAGGCTGGAAAGCAGCAAAGATGAGTGCCTGCTCCTTCTTCTGGGACCACTGACCTCAAGGGGCACTAACCTGATGCCAGTAGGATTGCTCCTGTATAGAGGGTCTGACAACCTCTGTTGGAGGGTCTCAGTCAGTTGGGTGGCATGGGGAGGAGGACTCATTTAACAAAGCACATTGTCCCTTGATGGAGAGGTTGCATTTTGCTGGGAGGAAACCCACTCATCTAGGTTGCCTGGATTCTTCAGACCCACCAGGAGGAGAGGCTAAGTCTGCTGGTCTGCAGAGATGCAGCTACCCTTCCCCCTAGTGGGTCAGGCCCAGACTGACCTGAATACTGCCCCTGAGCCTCTGGCTGGAGTTATTGTGGATCCTGCAGGGAAGCTCTGCCCACTCAAGAAAGACAGGTTGGGGTTAGGCCTGAAGAGGCATTCTGGGTACAGACTGCCACTGCCGGTGTGTTGGGCTCTGTGGACAAGCCTTGGGACCAAGCCATCCAGTCTCCCTGGCTCCAGCAGGGGAAAAGCACAGCCTGGAGATATAGAAATGGGGGCCGCCCTTCCCCCATCCAGGGACCTTAGCATATTAGGCAGTTCTGAGTCCCAGTGCTGGCTGCTGTCCCACCCCCAAGGAGTTCACACAGCTTAGACAGCATGCAGCTGCAACCAGTGCTGGCCACCCTAACCCCGGGAGTTCAGTAGGCTTAACCAGATTCCTGCTGAGAGGCTGTAAGAATCTGCACGTTCTGGGATTAGGATGCTAGGCCTCTGTGGTGTGGGTTTGCAAGTGGGATCTTCTGATCCATGGGTTGCACAGTTTCATGGAAAAAGCAGTTTCCCTGGCTGGGTAGCACACTCACTCACCACCTCCCTTGGCTGGAAGGAGGGGGTTCCTCCTCCTCGTGTGACTCTCAGGTGGGCCACTACACCACACTGCTCTTCCTTCTCTCTGTGGGTCACACCAGCCTTCTAGTCAATTTTGATGAGAGAACCTGGATACCTTGATTGTCCGTGAAGGATTCACATACTTTTTTTTTTTTTTTCCGATGGGAGCCTCCAAACGTCACAGCTTCTGGTCAGCCATCTACTATGATTCTTAATAACTGTACAACTTTCCTGCTTTAAAGCCATTAAATTCTAGTTAAGGTCTGGGGACATATAAAGTTAGCCAGGCTCCCTAGCTATGCTGGAAGGAGTCAAACCTTATCTGCACTTCTGTCTGGTGTCCTAGGCTCTACACCTAGGACATAATTAGAATTGTTTACTTACCAGGTTTTTCACCATAAGTAAAATTTTCTAAGAGTTAACAGTGTAACATGTATTTGCAACTACTGGAAAAACAGTTTTACATGCAAGGTGTGTAAGGAATGTAGAATGCGCTTTTGGTAAAAGATCATAAGAAGGCATGGAAATGTGGATATCTTTTTGCCTAAAGAGTTAAAGGACTGTTTTACTCTAGATAGGATAAAGCTAAAGATTTGACAAAATTGTGGATGGTTTGTGAAAGATTAATCTTGTAAAAGAAATTCTGCATGCAAACATAGTAGCTAAAATTAAAGAAGTATTATTCAGTTCATCTGTAAATTGAACACTGGAACAAAAGCACAACATGAATTTCTTAGAGCACTGTTCTGCTCTTTAACAGAAAATTGTAAAGAGTTATAAAAGTTTTCTGAGAATCCTACCTTATGGTCAAACTGATTAAGATTGTATAGATTTATTTATAAGATTTTATTAAGAACTGAGTTTGACATCAATAGTACACTAATTAGTACACTAATGTAAAGGTAAAATATGGCTTTCTTTAGACTGTATTTGTACAAATGTGTTATTGGTATGTGTTTCAAAGTTATGAGAAACTCCTGTAATTCTTATACAACTTAGTATATGTTATGTTATTGTGTGCCACAGGGATAACCCATTTCCTTTTCAATTTTGTCTTTGACTCTTGCTGCCCTAAGACATTTTGTTATCCACAGACAATTGGTGTCTTGTTTTAATTCTCTTTAAAATGTGGTTTTATAATAAGCTATAGAATTTTCACAGGTGCTCTCAAATGCATATTTCTGATAACTTTGGAGATTATGACATTAGAAAAGAGGAAAACACTTTCAGAACTCTCATGGAGATCTAAAATGTTCATGAATATCAAGCAGAACAGGACTGCATGCACTGAATTAATAGAAGACTGAAATAATCCTTTAACGACTTTTTGCTTAAAATGTTATTGATCCCTTGAGAGTCAAGAAAACATTTCTTTTGTGCTATTTTGAGCTTTTAACAACTGTGTACATTATATTCCTATAAATAAAATTTGGAGCATATTAATATCTCTCTACCTGATTTCTCAATAACTTGGAAACCATTCGTGAATATTCTTAACTTATAACAATATAGTTATTTTTGTAAGTCCAATTAAGAATCTGTTTTCTTTAGTAATAGGACACAATTGGAACCACTAATTATTTTACCAAATCTTCAACTGAAATGGCATGCTTTCTTTTAAGGAATCAAATTTTACTTATACAGCCAATAAAAATCCCTTGGGAAAACTGGCCCCATATCTTGTATACACAGTCCTTGTTCATTGTTACTAACCTGTGGTCAGTAAAGAATGTCACTTTCTGACAGGCTCAGGGACCCCAAGTTATCTTGGGACCTCAAAGGAGAGTAATTTACCCAACTCATACAGGTATTTGGTGGCACCCACCTATGGCTGGGCTTAATTGAGGTTTTAAAAAGTCTTATCTGAGATTGCTTATGGAACAAAGTTCCATGAAAGCCAATTTTAAAAGGAGCTTATATGGCAAACAATTATTCTTGCTGTCCTTTATGCAAATAATCAAGCCAAGTATAATAAGACTAAAGCTTATTTTCCAAACAAATCGGTTTTATCATGATTTGTTTTTAATACAAATGAGGACTGGAGATAGAAAAAATATGTTTAAATAAATATTGCACTCCTGTTATTAGATTCTAGACTCATCAGTTGTTTTTGAGTTTTTGGCTGCAATTTAGACTAATCCTGCTTATTCCTGTGAACCAACTAGTGATCTCTGCCTGCAGCTCAAAAGAAACAAAGGGGATGAATAATGCAAAAATGTGGACAAATAGTCTAATTCTGGGCACATATTGAAATCAGCTAGCAACTCATGCATCTAACTCATGACTATAGCATGTCGGTAGCCTCAGGATTTTTTTGACCTATCTTCAGCCTATTATTTTGTTTTGCCATTCTTCTAAATAATAACCTAATTTGTCTCCTCTTGTCTTCAGGCCATCAAGCTCCAAATGATCCACAGTGAGGGATATCGTCCTCTCAATATTCAAGGGTCACGCTTCTACAGAGAAACCCTAGACTACTCATCAGTGGGACACAACAGAGGCATAATTCTGCCCCTGTCTTCCTTGGACCTGGCTAGATACCACTTTCACTAACTCTTTGAGCCTTCCTGCTCTGACAGCTAGCAAGAGTCCAAGACCCACAGAACCACCACCACCACGACTACCCCCACTCTGTCAGAAGGTAAAAGGAAGCAGTTACAGAAAGATCAAACCCTGCCCTTCATCTCTCGAGTCGCCTGCTTGGCCCTCTTCCAACTGTACTTTACTTCCTGCTCTAAAGCTTTTTTTTTTCTTTTTTGAGACAGTCTCACTCCGTTACCCAGGCTAGAGTGTAGTTGCGTGACCGTGATAGCTCACTGCAACCTCCGCCTCCCAGGTTTAAGCAATTCTTTTGCCTCAGCCTCACAAGTAGCTAGGATTACAGGTACCCACCACAACGCCTGGCTAGTGTTTTGTACTTTTAATATAGACAGAGTTTCACCATGTTGGCCATGCTGGTCTCAAACTCCTGACCTCAGGTGATCCACCCACTTTGGCCTCTCAAAGTACTGGGATTACAGGCCTGAGACACCACACCCAGCCTCTAAAGCTTTTAATAAACTTTCACTCCTGCCCTAAAACTTGCCTTGGTTTCTTCTTCTACCTTATGCCCCTCAGTCGAATTCTTTTTTCTGGGGAAGCAAGAATTGAGGTTGCTACACACCCATACAAATTTGCTGCAGGTAACATACTTTGCTGTCTGATGATTCAGATACATTCTGCTACTAAAAGTGTCAGAATTCAGAATCCTGGATTTTATTTAGCACCTACAGGAAAAGGGGATTGTATATATTATAGTCCTTAGACTTTAAATGTGTAAATACATTCATAGTTTTAGATCTCTAAGGGGTTGCTTCATATGTTATATTAATTCAAAACATTTTGGTAGAGCAGACAACGCATGTACATTTTGAAGTTTTAGAAATAGAATTTGGGAAGTCTTGGCTTACAAAACTCACTACCTAAATTAGATATTTAATAAAGTAGTATGTTAAAACTAAAATTAGCTTTTAGAAATTTTCTGATAAAATCTGGAATAAAATAAAATTTTAAATTCAAATAACATGCATACTTTTATGAAATATAAACAAGCTTACAATATTACTTACATTTTCGGTTCCTAAGCTGGATAACACTGCCACCTGTGGCAAAGATTGACTACTGAAGCTTTTTAAAAAATAGTCTAAAAACTGTTTTCCCTGATGGTGAACCAGTTAAAGTGGATTTTTAAATGGTTGATGGAGGCAGTCTTATTCTGAGTTTCCAAGATGGGACAAATTGTGCTAATAAGTAACTTTAAGCAAAAACATATTTTGTGTATGTTCCCTTAAAAACACATTTGCATTGTGTTCAAACCCAATATTATTTAAACATAACAAAAAACAAATATCTAAATAGTCTAAAACTCATGTAAAGATTCATGAGCCAAAATCAAAATGCAAAAGAAACTTGTTAATCAATTCTATATTATGAAACTGAATTTTTCTAACTTTACTTAAAGGCATCAACCAGAAACCTATTACTTGCCTCTTCTTCTAAGAAAACAAAAAACAAACTGCATCCATTCTTATAATAAATTATGCAAATTGTTTGATTTTGTAAAGTAAACAGAAAAATTATTTCATCTCTTCTGCATTTCAGAAGAAAACAAAATAACTGGGTTTTCCTTGTTTTGTCTGGACTTTTAGCTGTGTGACCTATGTCAAGTTACTTAACCTCTCTTCCTCCCTTAATCTGTTTCTTTACTTTAAAAATGAGGATAAGACTATATCCTACCTCACTGGATTGTTATGAGGATTGGGTTAATAGGAGTGTTCCTTAGAACCATGCCAGACACCACAGAAATAATTCACTAAATACTAGCTCTCAATTCTATTATAAGGTAGATGAAAAGCAGCAACATACCTACATCTAATTTGTATTAGGCTTGACATAGTTCTGTGATGTGACTTGATTTCCTTGTCATGGTAAGAAGACAGGCTCTCTAGGTACAATTTATAGCCAGCATAGGCCTAATAGTGATTGAGCTCTTTAATTTAAATTGAATGCTTCTATCTATGGGATGAGCCTTGGACCCCACCCCCATTCCCCATTTACTACACTTGGGGAACTTAATCTAACTTCCAGTTTATTGATAAAATGGGGACCAATGACACATACATCACAGGGTTATTCTGATGATAAGTGAGATAATGCATATGTAAAGCCCTTAACACAGTGTGAGACTTAGAACAGCCTCAACTAAAGTTCTGTGCTATATTTAAAAAATAAAAGACATTCCATCTAAAACAATATTAGAACCAGTTACATAATATACATTGTTGAGGAAGTAAGCCAGCAGTTAAAATGATGGGAGAATGAATTCTGCAGAGGGGAGAGGTAAAAGGATAAAATGCCTGACCTCACAGATATGAGGATGGAGAATGAGTAGAATGTATTTAGGAGGCAGGACAGAGTAATAATAAAAAGCCTGGAAAGTGAGTCAGATAGATCTGGGTCTGAATGCAGGCTCTCAATCAACTTTTATGAAGCCTTGGGGAGATAACCAAATTTTTTGAGCCAATTTCCTCAGAATTGGGGATAATAGACTTGATATGGATTGAACAAGAAAACGTATCATACATTCCACTGAGCCTAGGCCATAAAAGAACTCAGTAAATGGTAGCTGTAGCTATATTACATATTTATATAATATACAACATCTATTACATATTTATATAATATACAACATCTATTATATATTTATATAATATATAGCATCTATTATATATTATATAATATACATCTATTTTATATAATATACATCTATTATATATTATATAATATATAACATCTATTATATAATATATATTATATAATATACAACA